>CAIGRN010024071.1:0-27550 GCA_903798345.1 Fraxinus anomala
CATCACAAAGCACAAGTTTCCCACCCTCTGCACAAATGATGCACAAGTCATCACTGTCTTTAGCAGAATACATGCGACCTTTCAATAGAGATATGGCAAATTCATGGAGAGACACCCCATTAGATGTGTAGATGTACATATAGCTGCAGAAAATAAAACAGGAAACATTACGTTAGATAATAAAAAAAGTTACATATTTCCAAACCTTCAAGTGGAGGAAGAGGAGTGGAGAAAGAAGACTAACGGCTTTTTGCGTGATGCCCAACCAGCATGAGCTTCAAACTGAGATGGACTTATCTGCATAATAGGAAAAAAGAATCAGCACATCAGCTAAAACATTCAGGAAGTCCAAACTTAACCAGTAAATTATGTTACCAGAATATTGCAGCAACGACAGAGTATTCCTGACCCCATTTTATAACCATCACGTAATTTCTGTAAATGGAAAAGCGGAAAATTAAGCTATTGAAATTGAAAAAACTGAAGACAGTTCCTGTAGCATTAGTCTGGACCACCTTTCCATGAGAATAATAAGCTACTTCAGTTCCATCAGGCAATCCACCATCCTCGAAAACAATTTTGTGCATTGACTGATCTCTGTGAATAATGGCATCATAAGACCAAAATCACTTTCTCATAATCTAGAGTAAAAATTGTGACCATTATCTGCAAGTTAATTTATGACAAGGAAAGCAACAGCGTAGATTGAACAAACTTTTTTGTTATCTTCCATGAACTTTTTTGTGCAGAGAGAGATGAAGATGAACTTTTCAAGGACTTTGAAACTGGAGGGAAATTTGATGACCTAAAACACAGAAATGAAATATGTAATGAAAATTAAGATATTGTGTTGGGAGTGGTCAAATGGAAATTCATCACAGACATATTGACCAACTTCTTCAAGATTTTTTTCCGGGACTTATGTTTCATGGAGCTCTGCAAGGAACCAATACCACTTGCGTTCGGAACGGAAGTCGATTTCAATAAATTCACCAAAGAACTTCCGGTGGCTGATCTCGGCAACCTTATTATTGCACAAATAAACATATTAGAGAAGAGATACTAAACATGTAGGAGAACCGAAAGAGATTCTAGAGTTCAATTTATTTGAATGTTTAGTCGTGAATAAAGAGAAAGAAAGAAATCATGAGTTAAATAAACAGAAGTTAAGCAGAACCCACTTCTCTGTTATCGTCCACTGACTCTTGTTTCTTGATGAAATGCGCATTGAAGATCGTCCAGGTGACGTTCCATTCAATTTCAATTCCAAATGCCTTACAAAAAGAAAACAACAAAATTTCAATATCTTTTGTATCTCTTCCTGGTGGAAGAATTGAACAAAGAGCATCAAAATAGTAAAGCAAACAGGATATTAACTTTCTTTTCTTTCTTCCTCGATGACCTTTCACCAGTGGAATATTATGCATTTCACCAGTTTCGGGCAATGTTAAGCCTGGAAGTGGCTTCAAAGGCCTGAAAGAACCCAAATCAAATAATTATAGTAGTAACCAGCAAAGGAAAAAATATTATGAAAACGAGAGGAAGAAAATTCAGAAGAACAAAATTATAACATAATTATAATTTATATACAACCTATAAGTTTATAATACTGGATAACATAATTAGAATCTATAAACAGCCTTTATGTTGATAACACTGAGTCAGTGCTCTATTTTTATGGCAGTATCCCAAAACGAAAAATTAAGTAGCACAGGCAAGCATATGACAGAGATTCAGCACATCATGATACAGAATTATTTTGGTCAAAGGTAGGTCCTTGTCAAGCTCTCAAAATTGGCAACATTAAATGACTAGTGAGTAGAAAAAATTTATCGCAGATTCTAAATACAATAAAATATATCAAGTTTAAAGCAAAGGTTCATATTTCCAGGCCCCTGATTCTCCCCAAGCACATCAAATATTTAGCCCTCACTCTTATTTCACTACTATCTGGAGCACATCTCGGAATACGTCCAGTTAGCATTAATGTTGCACACATAAGAACCATTTGTGTCATAATCAAAATTTACTCAAACCCTCATATCTTGCAAAAAACTTCTCTTAACATTGTAAAAGAATCTAAGCATGTCAAAGAAAATCAGCACTCTGATAAAGTCATTAACGAAACAAGAGCTTGAGAAGTAGACAATTAACGTGTCACTAGAATTACTCTTAAAGGATACCTAGATTCAGCACATGTTGCATCAGCTTTTGATGGTGTGATACAGGTGCACAAATCACAAAGTTGGTCAACATTTCCAGGTGATATCGCAAGAAAAGAACCTAGAAATTGAAGCCATGTTTTAATATGGTTGCATTGAAACATGTTAAGGTTAAAGATATAAAAACAAGCTCACGTGTGCAGTTCCGACAAACAATAGATTCCTTCACTGGCAATGGACCAATAAAGTTCTTAATCGTTTCTTCTAACGTCTTTAAAGAAGCTTTCCTGCATTCCTTTACCACATCAAGGAGGCTTTTCCCATTCTCTAAGCAAATATACTGCGATGCACGTCTGTATGATTTACAAGCATGTATCTCGAATTTGAAAGGCGGAATTACCTAAATATTTGGACATGAAAGAAAGTTGGAAATCATATATTAAATGAATGAAACATCAAAAATGATTAGTAGCTAATCACTGACAGTTGACCAAAGAGATATAAAAAGATTGTGAACTCACTCTGGAACCCTTGCACAAACTGCAGGAACACAAAATTCCAGATTCTTTTATGGTTCCCTGTAGTTGAAATCCCTATAAAGAAGATAGTATATGGTGAGACTTAAGCATAAGACAGACAAAGATAAATTAGTGATCAGATTCACCGAATTGGGTTCAGAGCAGGGATTCGATCATCAGTCACATTTTCGTTAATCAATAGCAAGCATAATAATATACTATAGGTGTAATGTTCAATTCACAACTCGAAATCCCATTCATTCACTCTCCTACAAGTTCACAGAAGTGCATGGAAGTTTACGGTCATGGCCATGCTTCCATGATCTATATGAAAATGATGTTCATCTTCCATGTTTCTTCAAATAGGACCATTTTCCCTGCAGTATTAGCATTCAAGTCCTCATAGTTCAAGATATTAATATGGGGACAAAGAGTTTCTGAGGTATATCATAGAACAAACTTCTCTCTCTTGGGAACACAATGATCTCTTTCTTGTCAACTCTCTCTCCCCACAGGCACGCACAAATACACTCTACTCAGTTCACATTGTCCTATCATCCAACAACAATGTTGTGACCATAAAAATGCATGCATCTGTAGAAAACATAAGACATGCTGTTAAGCAAAAAACATATCTACAATTCAACACATCTAGAATGTACTTCTTGGGATCAAAATATCCTCTTTCTTGCTAACTCCCCTCTCTCCCCACAGGCACACACAAATACACGTTACACTGTTCGCAATTACCTATATGAAATCCTATCATCCAATAATAGTGATGTGACAATAAAAAGGAATACATCCGCACAACACATCTAGACATGACGTAAAATACATAGAATAAAAATGCATAAATCCATACAACACATCTAGACATGCCTTAAAAAACATATCTACTAAGGAATAAATGAGCATGATATAGTCACTTAAGTACCCTCTTGCCACCATTGTACAGAACTGGATACCCTTCCAGCAACCGCGTCTCAAAAAGCTCCCTGACTGTTGTCGGCAGAGCTTTTATCGGGACTTTCTTTGACGTCTTCATTTCTGTTGTCCACGTTGGAGTCCCTAGTGCGCTCACATCCCCATTCTCCAACCTCCCGGCTTCCAAAACCACTGTATCCCTTAATTCTCCCGAACCTCCATTTTCAATCACCGAATTATCAGATTTAATTTTCACAGCCGATCGCGTAAACCTTCTTGAAGCATCACTTTTCACTAATACCAAAGAGGGATCACCTTTCACTTCAATTTCAGTCATTTTGTTGTCATCCCCTTTAACCCCAGAGGGTCCTAAAACACCCTCCAGTCTACCAGCATTTACCGCCTCGCCACCATCCAAACTGCCCTCCTTCTGGCCCGGAACCAGAACTCCCTCACTGAAATTTTCAGCTTCACCAGCTTTTGACCGAGTTCCCAAACAGCTCTGGAGTTCATCAGAAGCCCCAATGTTTCCCTGATTCTCACTTCCATCCGTCTTCAACCTCTTAATCCTTCTATAAACAACAAATCCCTTAGGCTCAGAAGGCCTAAACCTAGGCACATAGCAACTATCCATTACATCCGACCCATTAGATTCGGGCCGGGCTTCATTCAGCAATTGAGAATCCGTATCTTTGGATTTGAAATCGGGTCCGGATTCTTCCAATTGTGTCGGGAACTCCTTTCCGAAACCCAATTCGGGCTTCATTGCCACCGCTCCTTTCCGATTAGTTTTTTTTTTTTTTTTTTAACTGTTGCTGTTACGTAGGTACGGAACGCAGGAATAGATTTATATACCTGTAAAGCATGGGTAAAGAGCTGGGGTGCATATAAGGAACGACGATTCTGTGAGTAGAGACAGGGGTCAGGGGGGAGAGAAACTCTGGACCTCAATCGAGAGGGATGGATGTGATGTAAAACTGATTGAATGGGATTAAAATTTCCATTTTTATTTTTTTACTCATTTTAAATTATACATTTTTTATTACATCAATAAAATAGTTTCAATCTACTATTTCAAAATATATTTTTCTAAAATAATATGGTCCAAACACATGTACCAAAATCTTTCAATGAATATTGCTTTTTATAGTGAAAATTCATCGATTTGTCACGATTTGAAAAAAAAAAAGGCTCGAAACTACCCTTTGAGCCGGGTCGGAAGTCGTCTTTTTTTTTTTTTCCCCCTTTTAAATGCCTAAAAAGGTAAGAAATTAAAAGGATGAAAGTTGAAACCCTCTTGGAACTGGTTACCGTTAGATATAAGTAAAAATGGAATAATAATTTTCATATACAATTTAAATAAAAAGAAATTGAAATTAGACACCCGAGCTTTCAAAAATAGATAATGAGACTGACTCTCCATATTAGGAGAGTCAAATCCACTCTCGATTTATATTTTATCAAGATTGTATTTAAATTAAATTGAGCGTTGCAATATTTCAATACTTGAAGAAATTATTTATATTGGAACATTTTTAAGAGATTTTATTTATAAAGAGTAAAAAAAATCATAAAATTTTGACTCATCATTTAATATTTTTCAATAAATATTTATTGATTTCGCATCATATTTTTTAATTTGTTATTGAACAGTCAATTTAATATGGTTTCAATAATTTAGAAGAGGTCAACTATGTGGGCTTCCAAAATTCTCGGCCCAATTTGATGCTCCTAAATAAAAATAGTCCAAAAAACATAAATTATAGTAAAATGTAAGATAAACTCAAAAACAAAATATTACCTACATTCAATTTTTTCTATGAGTAGCCAAATAAGTAAAACTATGACGTCTCTTATTCATGACAAAGATTATCAAACTTGACAATTTTAATTGTCGGAGAATTACTATTCACTTATACCATATGCATTCACCTTGTTGTCGATCAATTTTTATTCACTCGAGCAGAATGCATGCACCTCTCAACTTTTAGTCAAACATAAGTCCAGCTCAATTTTAAAGACATTTCTAGAAATACAACATATTTCGACAAATTTTAAATTTTTGAAAAAAATTTAAATTAAAGTTGAAATTTAATAATCATAATTAAATTATCTTTCACTTGTACCTAATCCATTCAGACAATAATTATCGCTTATTGTCATAGACGGTGCTTTTTTCTTATTTACAACAAAAATGAGTTAAAAATTATCATAGTTGACAGCTATAGATATTCGACAATTATTATTCACTTGTACGCAACGTTTTCACCTTGATTTCAAATTGTTACTATTTTATTAAAAAAAATGATGTTAGAATTTAATATTCATAATTACATTATAATTCACTTGCACCCAACGCATTTAGACATTAATTATCACTTCTTGTCATCCTATGGCGAAATTAATAAGACAATAGTTTTCTCTTATTTACAACCAAGATGAGATAAAGATTATCACAATTGACAGCTATAAACAACAGAACTATTTGAGCTTATATAAAAAATAATACATTTAGCAGGAAGTTGAAATCTGTACTAATTTACGAAAAACCAAATACATCGCAATTTATATCGATACAATATTACATTAATTTATATAAGAATTTTTATTTTTATTTTTTGAAATGCTTTTATTATTATTTATCATTTGAAGTATGAATTGTCACGTGCTAAAATGTATCATAGAAATGACACACAAAGCGTATAGTGTAAATAAAAAAAAAATTATATACTATGATATGCACAAAAATAATAATTTCATGCTAATTTAATTATATTTTACAAGATGTGAAATAAATATTAATTATGAAGAACATAAGATACATAATAAAAAGTTAAAAAATTTCGTCAAATAATTATGTAGTATATGTACAATGTACAAATAATAAAACAAAATTATTTTTACAGTTATGTTGTCGAATCATCAATTTATTTTTCTTGAACTTTTGAATGACAACGGTCAATAGAATTTTGATAACAACACTCACTTGAAAAAGTTATGCACTCCACTAATAGAAACTCTAAATCACAACAGTATTATAGTAGTGTAAACAAAGGACCCTAATGATGCAAAATGTGATGCAGTTCGAGATATGGAATTTAACTGAAAATCTTAAAAACACAATTTTTGAAATTCACCAAATTATGAAGAAATAAACTCACAAAATTTTATCAATGTAAGATGCCTAAAAACAAATATTTAATTCTTTATTTATAAGGGTTTATATAAAAACCTAATTTAAAAAAATATTTAAAAGAATTCGAAATAAACGACAAAGATATCACTAAAACTTTAAAATAATTTTTGAGTCCTAAACGAACTGGAATGGCTAAAATACATCATCTATCACAACAAAGATGTGTGTTCCGGCTCGTTGTTCTCTTTTCGAAAAACTCTTATGAACCCAAATTGGAGTTCAAACGTCAAATCTGCATTTTACTATTTTTCCATTTTTTGGTCCAACTGTTTCTCAATCCATTCAACAATGTGTTCTACATCAAAATGAGTTATGGTTAAGTGTTGATCTAGTAGAGATATAACTAGTTAGACTAACAGTGATATGTCTAATTGTAAATAAATTATATATTTTTAATTGTTTTAGATCTCTATATTTAGACTAAACTTCCTCGCAAATAAATTATAAACAAGCCTATTGGGACAAATTTATGGATTTGTCTATCCTAAATTGCATCCATTGCCGAATTAGGGCCGGCTTGTGAGTTTTATTTTGTTGGTTTTGACCAATTTTGGATGGCATCGTGAGAGGTTGAAAGAAACGGTGTTTGCTAGTTTCTCCGTTTCTTTGAGCACCGATTTTCGATGTTTAAAAATCACCTAAAAACGATGTAGTGTAATTTTTACATGTTCTCTCAAACAATCAAATCGACGATTTTTTTGCATTTTCTCAAATTCTTTTCTAATTTATCCTTTATAGAATATTTATTTAAAACCAACATATTTTGTTTAATACTAATATACTAACTTAAAAATTATTTATAAGCAAAAAAAAAATTACATTATACTTAAAAAAATTACTTATAAGTAAGGTAAAAAATTATTTTTTGTATAAAAATATTATTAATAAGACAAAAATCACTTATAAAATATAAGATAAAAAATTATTTTTTGTATAAAAATATTATTAATAAGACAAAAATCACTTATAAAATATAAAAACTTACTCATAATTAAAAAATTCACTTTTGTATAAAAATTATTTAAAAGTACAAAATTAAATTATAATTATAAAGTTTATTTATAATTAAAAATACAAACATAAAATTTTAAGCATATATTTAACTTTATTTGACTTTTTGATGACAACAAAGTAATCATGGTGTAGTGGTAAATATTTCAAAATGTTTTCATTATACATGTTTGATTCCCGAGCCATGGTAATCTTAACATCTGTTTTAATCACATATTTTATAAGATATATATTTTTTCAAGTACCAATTTCATTAACTTTTATCAAAATTATTAAAAAAATTCTAATTTTTAATTACACCAAACAGGGACTTTTACAGTTTTACTCCTCAACATTTGGACTTCTCAATCTCCAACCTATACTTATAATACAAATTTCATCATTTTTAACATAATTTCTGTGAATTTTAGTTTCCTCACACAAGAGATTTTTTTCCGAGGATGGAAAATATTATGTTTTACACTTAATCTAATTTTTCAAATATAATTTCAATTTCATTAAAAATTAATCTTGTCAAATTTAGTTACACACACAAATTTAGCCCAGAATCTGAAATATTCTGGGATACATTTGCAAATATGGGGACAGGTTTACAGAATAAAGAGAATTCAGGGGCTGATTCACAAATTTTTGATAAGGGCTTGACAAGAAGTTTACCTCCAGGCCTTGTTTTCATTCGATTTGAATATCGATTGATGGAGAATATGTGACTAAGAAGTAAGGAAAAATTTTGAATTTGCATGTAATATTATTTTATTAAAAAATGAGTAAATAGAAGAAATAGAAAAACGTATTTTTAAAATAATGGTGATCAAATAAGAGCTAAACATGGAATAATCAACCACAGGTTTATGTGGGATCAAACTTCTGAAATCCACATCTCCGAGAATGAAGTTTTTATTTTTTCGGAGGTAAGACCTATCTCCTTCGAGTACTATTTTTCTATACTTACTAATAAAACGAGCCACCTAACGTGCTCGATTTAAAAATAAAAAAGAAAAGAAAGAAAGAGAGAGAAAAAAAATAACCTTCAAATTTAACACCCTATTTGGAAGTCGCCGGACTCACTGAATATTTCAAAATTTTCGAAGACGACAACTCTGCACCTCATGACAATTTGTTCATAATGTAAGAAAAATTATTTGCATTATTTTCATATATATGTGCACGAGCTACTATGATTTTCATTTATCTTATACTTTCTGGAAAATCCTTATGAAGCAAAAATTTGAACGCTCGCTACAACTTGACGGCCAACTTTTAGAGTTTGACGTAGTTTGGAAAATTCCACATTGTTTTCTTTAAGCCGAAATGATAAACTTCATGTTGAAAAATCAACACAACACAATATGCATTATCCATCAAATTTTAAATGTACAACATTGAAATCGATAAAAAAAAAATTTTAATTGTTCACCATGTTGAGATATAGAATTTATATTTAGCGAATCAACTTTCTAATGTAATTTTATCACATTATATTAATTAAAAATGAACTAAAAGTTTCTTCACACTATCTAGGAAAATATCATTATCGTGAAAACTTACCTACTCTTTTTTGTTGCGACCAAATTACATAATACGACGCGTCACTTGACAGTTGATATAGTTTTCATAGTTAATTGAATCAAACAGAAGAATCCCAATTAATTGAGCTCTCCAAACTAATTAATGATTCTAGAAAGTTGATATTTATGCCTCCAATATCGCATGTATTAAAGTAATTAAAATTTGTTGTTCTTTATATAAACTGCACATGTGAGTTGGTGGCCCCATGGAAACTATAAAGAGAACACCACAGAGAATTGCATTAAATTTCTTAATTACATATACACCTTGCAATTTTCAATAACAATTCCTCATTATTGATCTTTCCACGCGAGAAATTGTTGGGACAATGGCCCTAAATTATTAGTTGTATAAAGTGCTTTTAAGAGCAAATTAAGTAACAATTTATTTATAGATTAAAAGCCAAAGGGTGCCCTTTGAGGAATGCCTTTTCTTCTTCTTGCACTAGAAGGAGGTGGAGGAGGCGTGGGTGGGCATATACCTTGTTGTAAGCCTTCACGTAATTCTTCTTCTTCTTCTTCTTGACTCAACGACGACGTTGCCCTTCTTCTCGATATCCCTTCGTCTCTTTCTCGTAATGCCCCATCATTCTTGCCACCATCTAAGGTAAAGTTTGCATCCCCGTTTCTCTTTATTCCTACAAGCTGAATTTTTCGAAATAAAAAATGATAAAGAATTGACTCATGACCTACTCAAAAAATTAAAGACAGTTTTATATAGAAACTTTTGTGGAAAAAAATAACGGGCTGAATATTGATGATGATGATGATGTACACTACATATCAAAAAGATGAATAAAATTGTATATTAAACCCGTTTGGTTCAATTAAAGAGTTAGATTAAAATATAAGTCAAATTCAACAATTAATTTTAACCACAATTTTATGGAATCCACAATTTTTCAATCATACATTCCATTAACTTTTATCAAAACCTACTAAAAATATGATTTTTATCTAAATCGAACAGGGGCTAAAACTCTTGAAAACCCTATTTTCGCGTAGCTTCAAAATAGCTAAAGAGTTTCATGAATGTGGCTCATGATTTCTCGTCTATGCTTCATAGGTGTGATCATACGGTTAAGTATATGAAGAAGATGATTAATCGTTGGGTCGCGCAACATATTACAAAAACATTGGGTAGAACTCACCCTTAAGTCCTTAAATACGACCACTGATCTCTAACAATATTCTTATCGACCCACAACCCAAGCGTTCTTGGGCGATCGACATGCTACATGATATGAACAATGTGATGAAGAGAGGGAGAGGGGGAGAATTGCTAACCTTACATCCCAGTGAACAGAAACGAAAAGTATCCAAGAGGCTCCTACTACAGATTTCACAAATGTGAGAAACTCCTTTCCCAGTTTTGGGCTGAGGCCTTTCATTCAGAAACAAAACCCTTGCACTGTTTATCACATATGTTTGCACTCCACTAATGTCCAATACCTTTTCAATCTCCGAAACCCTCACCACATCATGATATGAAGACCTCCTTATCTACATTTAATATCAAAACTTTGAATGGTAAAATTTCTTGTAACGTATATATGATAATTAATGCTTTTTAATACAAGATTAAAGAGTAATATGAAGATTGGAAGAAGAAAGAAAACCATACCTGAATGACTCGATGATCTTTGTGTTTTGTTGAACGGCAGTAGAAGCAAAATGCATCAACATTACAGTCTAAGCAATACATATTGCATTCACTCCTTGCAGCCGCACCGTGAGTCCGGCAGACGGTGAAGAAATCTGTGTTCAGCAGTGGTTCTAGCCATGGAGGGACCAGCATTTTGACCTTCACTTTCACCCAACAACGCCCAATATATAGAAAAGAAAAATTGAAACTTGTGTGAATATTTTGCTAGATGATTCTTGAATGATAATGAAGAATCTGCAGAAGAATTTTCAGAAGAAATTTGCAGAGAGAGAGAGAGACAGAGAGAGAGAGAGGGGGGGTAGGGGGACGGGGGGCTAACCTAAACAAGCAGCAACTTAGAATTCAACAAGAAAACTACACCCCAGACTTGCAAGTAGGGACAAAGGCCTAATAAACAAAAAATTGACTAATAAGCGGTCGAGATCAAAGGTGGAGGCTCAAGATTACTATCAGCCGTCAGATCTGAAGGGGGGTTGGGTTGTGGGGTTACGCTACTTTTGGATCTTCTTTGCGTCTCTACATAGGCATAACATGAGGGTCGGCCACTAGCCTACGATAATGAAAGAATTCTAGGTTGAATCAAAACGATGACGTTTGGAATGTCGTATGTGCTTTTCTTATGTGGAGTTATCTCAATGGCTAACAGAATGGGACCCGCGATGTGGTGTTTTTTGTTGTTGATGTGAAATGAGGAGGAAGTTTCTAAGGGAAAATATAGTTCTAAGATGATCCCTGGTCTATACGCAACATTGTAATTGGGTGTTCAACTTATGTTTTTGTGTCATTTGGACCCTTTATTTTTCAATTATGTAGGGTTTGAATCAGTGTATATGGTTTTTCCCGATGTTGAAATGTGTCAGAGTTAACTTTTTTATGAATAGAAGGAATAACAAATAAATAAATTATAAGAGAAAAAATATAAAAAATTAAGATTCTGATAATTAGTTTATATTACAAGAAAGAGTTTTTTGTTGTTTTTTTATTCACAGAATCACAATGCTGCCGGCATTATCAAGCATGGTGCAAACTCGGGTTAACTAGTGAGGACCATTGGGGTTAACAATCTTTGATTCTTTATTCTTAAAGGGAACAATTGGGACCATATCTAGAAAAATAATACATTGCGACTTCAAATACGATTTAGTTCATGTTTGGTTTAGTTAAAAATTAAATCTTTAATAGATTTTTTTTTCTTTTTATAAAATTTGATAAAACGTGTGATTGAAAAAATGATAAAAATTGTTAATCTCATTAAATATGTAGTTGAAAATAAGTTTGAGGAAAAACAAATTTTAAAATATGGAGGGTAAAAAGAACTCATGGGAAATCCATTGGATCGGTATCCTGGATAGGTGAACTTTGTTGCATTTGGGAGGGAGTGGCCATCTAAGGTCCGCATGACTAATTTGCGGGATTTGAATTTCCTTTTTTTCTAAATATTATTCAATATTGTATAGTTTACAATAACAGGCAAACCGTTAGTGGTTGCGTGAATTATTTTCTGAATAATATTATCTATTATTAGTAGAGATGTATCATCGTTTAGGTGTTAACGAGTCTCGGATTCATTATCTTATTCAACCGTGATGCATTTGCACAATGAAACAAGTGATTCATTGTCAGCTAATTAGAGACGCATATCTACTAATGATAGGTATTATTACTCTTATCTTTTTATGTACACGTCATTGGATATTGAATAGGGTTATAATATCTGCTAAATATATAGTTTGCGCTTAGTATTTATTGATCAAGTCGTTGATTATAGACTAGTGTACAATTACAAATTGATGTATTGCACAAAAGTTAAATTACAAATTGAATATCTATGAAATGAGAAATTTAATCATACACTATATTTTATGTACTCATTATAGATATGGAGCAAATTATATATTCTTGGCAATGCAAGTTTGAACCCCCATCTAAACGTCTATTAAAACAACATTATTATTGTACGTGACGTTTCGATATTAAGTAGAGTGTACATTTTTCATGTACAAATCTAGTGCAAAAAGGAGAACCGTGCAATAATAGTCTTCTTCACTACATTACCTTCTTCGTGTTCTAGGTTATCTCGGAACGAAAGATAATTTGAAGAAAGCTTTACACCCAATAATTTGAGTGTATTGAAAATAGTTTGTTCATTGATTGATGAAAGTAGTAAATTACAATTACTTGTGCACGGGGCTAACAATAGTGAACTTGAATAGTTTGAGAACCAATTACCCCCTAAAATGACTTTAGTAAGAAAAAATTGAATGATAGGAGTACATGTTTAAAAGACGAGGAATTATAAGTAGAATTCGCTTTGTTCTTTACAAAGAATTTCCCAATATGCTAAACAGTGATATCTCATCTTTCGTTACATCGAGAATGTGCATCATGTTATGGATGAACTTCTCGGTTTGGCAAAGTGCTTTGTAGCAGAGTCACCACCACACTTGTCGAGAGAAGAGTTTGATCCAAGATTTCTAGATGATTGGGGTGGGGTATTAGTATATCTAATAAAAAATTTAAATGTGAAAATTGTCCAAAGAAATTTCTAGATCTCGCACATCTACTTAAATTATGGGATACTTACAAAGTGGACCACAAGTTTAGCAAATTGCAGTCACAGGTGGTTCAAAGGGTTAAGTATAGCTATGGTCTCTGACACTCTTATTGGATGTCTTTAAAATGACATTGTTTGTATACGAGACAATTTGATATTAAGTAGATTGTACGTTTAAATCTTACATGGGATTGTTAATCACACATTCTTATCGTGTGAATACTAATCAAATGTAGAAGGTCAACAAATGCCTCTTTTCTGAAGTGTTTATCATGAAGCTCCTATTTGAGCTATTATTTAAAAACTAATTATTTTCCTACTTTTTAATTACACATTCTTCAAAAAAAAAAATCATTATTACAAAATTTATTTCCCAGAAAACAGGGCTCAAACATAGCCAAATAAGGATTGCTTTTCGACATCTTGTTAGATATTGTTCAATGAAACTCAAAAATGAAAAAAAAAAAGTAGAATAAATTATTTATCCCTAAAGTTCATATAATTTAATTTTCTTCTTATGTTTAAGTAAAATTATTACTTTTTTCAAAAGTAATTTTTACCTTACTGTCTAACTTAAAATTTTTTTATTTTTAAATTTTCTTTTTTTGCCTTGTAAGTAAAGTTTTAAACTTTGTCAAACAGCTCTAATTAGAACAATTCAAGATGACATAAAACCTTAAAAATTGGTGGGTTTGCGTAAATTCTTCACAAAAAGTATAATCTTCCTTGATATAAGGAAAAAGAAGTGGAGAAAAATTAAAGTTGGCGTAGGATGGTTAACGTGAAACAAATGCAACCCATGGCTTAAAATGGTCAGATTCAAAACTTCATACAAAAACTAAAGTAAAGAAACAAATGGGACCATTTAGGGTTACACAATTTTAGAGCTCAATGATGTTCAAGAATCCTTTACTTCGGGCGATGATTTTACACGATAAATTCTATTAGGAAATATGATACTACGTTGAAATTATTATGAATCGAATAATTATACAAAAAATCATGATTCGAACATATTATAGTGATTTGTTAAGAGATAAAATCTTATTTCGAATAAGGATAAAAACATAGCCAATTTATAAAGGTTTTGAATACTTCTCTTAATAAGATTGACTTTTTAAAAATGAAACTTTAAATCTTAATATGGTATCATAGCCCATTAATCTTCAACGAACAATTCGATTCTATTAAGATTCAAAAAATGAACACACTGATTTCAAGATAGTTTGCTCGAATGAATCACCATCTTGCAGGGAATGTTAAACGATAAAATTCCACGTTTGATTACTCATTTTAATAAGAGATAAAATCTCATATCGAATAAAGATAAAAATATAGATCAATTTATAAAGATTTGAATTACTTTTCTTAATAATCATGTTGTCTTTTTAAAATTGAAACCATAAATCTTAACAAAGAATATCTCCTATACAATCCAATTCTCATGACATTGTGGTGTGTTTAACAAGGAGCGGGAGCAAGGCTGGCAAACGAAGAATCGTCCAACAAAATACACAAACTAGAGTAATAAGTTATTGACTGCATGTTATCTTAATCCTAATTAAGCTCATAGTATTGTATAATCAATCTATGATGAATCACGTGCACCTTCACTTCGATGCATAAGTCCGTTTTCTGTGTTTTCGCCTTGTACCTTGGGTTCATAGTGTTAATATTTGAGGTTTCATCTTAAATTATTAACCTTATTAAAATGAGTAGTTCAAACCTTTATAAATTGATCTATATTTTCATCTTTATTTGATGTAAGATTTGATCCTCTAACATGTCACCGCAAGATGGTGAATCGTTTAAAAAAACAAATTTTGAAATTTGTGTGCTTATTTTTTTGAGTCTTAATCGGATCGAATTGTTCGTTGAAATTTAATGGACTTTGATATCATATTGAGACTTGATATTCCATCTTAAAAGATCAATTTTATTAAGAGAAGTAATTCGATGTGAGGTTTTATCTTTAACACATAGATAGACATGAACATTGTAGGGACATAAATTTGACATTTTATTAGGTTTTTCACAGAATAAATATCCTAGTTTGCATCAAAGAGAGTACTTTTGACGTGAAATGCTGCTGATATTTCTCATAACATAATATGTAAAACTTGTACCTTGAAAAGTTCATAAAAATTTAAATTAAAGTTAATATTTAACTTTAATCACATTTTTAATGAGATTCACAAATTTTATCCATAATTCAAACACGTTTTATCAACTTTTATAAAAATATATTATAATTATAATTTTTGGCTACACCAAACATAAGTGTAATATTCTAGTTAAAAATTGTATTGTATATATGTAAAATGCTAGATAATGTAATAAAAAGAGCGTGATTTGTTCGAAAATGAATATTTTTGTTTATTTAACTATTTTTAATTTTTAATTTATATTTTTAACGAATTTTGTTTTGTGTTACCATACTGTAAGATATAGTATAGAAAGTGTAAGCGATTCATGTGAGAGATTATTTAAAGTGAAAAATTAATTTTTAAAAAATTACTTGAAAAATTATGAATGTTAAGGTGCCGTTATTTACATTCATAATTATTATATATTCATCACACTATATACACATCACTATTAAAATTTTAAAAAATTAATATTTTCATTTACGTCAAATTTCAATATTATCATTATTAAATTCATTTATTTAAAAACTATAGATCACACTAATTTTATATATTCATCACACTCTATATACATCCCTAATACAATTTCAAAATTTTAAAAAATCACTATATTCATCCAAACTTAAATTTTATATATTCATCTCACTCTATATATATCCCTAACACAATTTCAAAATTTTAAAAAATCACTATATTCATCTAAACTTTAATGTAAAGTAATTGAGAAAGCAATACTTCTATGTAGAGTTAAAAATCACTAATGGTGGAGACAAGACTCCTATCCTTTTAACACATTGTGTTATTTAAAAAAACAAAAATAAAAGCTGATGGAATTTGTCTCCATGTATTTCCTTTAACGATAATACTAAATTCATCAAATTCACAATAAAACGTAATTATTAAACTACTTGTACACTGTGTACACTTTCATTGACACTCACTTACGTGTCAAAAATCTAACGATTAATTGAAAAAAGTGTTATCAAGATCAATCTAGCAAACTTTGCCAATTCACATGAGTGTAAATTAATGTGTCAATCCTTATGTACATGTAGTATGATCCAAAACGTAATCCTTATTTTTTCAAATTCATTTTCATATATTGCTATATTTCATGTATTTCCTCTAATGGTAATCAATTCATTGTTATTTTGATTTTAATTGAAGGTGATATTTTATGATTATTAGAGTTTTAGTTAAACACAAATTCTAAAAGAAATTAAATGAAAATAAATAATAGTTGATGAATTTAAAATGATATATTTTTATTTAATTTTATATTTGTCCATTTAGATAAATTTACATGAGATTAAAAATATAATATTTATAAAAATTTTGTCTTTAAAAACTACTTGAAAAAAAGTTTACGAGTTCGTATACAAAATGTATTTTAAAAGAAAATAAAAAAGGGAAATTCCTCTTAAATTTCTTTGCATTAGCAACGCACTTACGCGCCACGCTACGCGCAAGAGAAAAGCAAGGAAACCTTTAACAAGAAAAACGAAACAAAAAAAGAAAAGGAAAAGCGTTTCGGTGAATCTCTCTCTAGGTTTCGATTCTCTCTTTGATTGATTAATAGACGATCAACGGTCTTCAAAGCCATGTTCAAGTCCTTCTGGTAACATTTCCTCTCATTTTTTTATTTTTATTTTTCTTGTTTAAGTATGTTTATCCTCCGATGAGCTCTGATGTTCAATTTTTTATATATATATTTTGAAGAAAAGACTGATTCTTGATTGATTCTTTCTTGTCTTATCTATTACTTGTTATATCTGATTATCTATTGACAATTTGGTGCTTATAGAATTTATGGACTACGATTTCATTATTTGACCTTTTCTTTCAATTAACACGAACATCTGCACTCTCTGAGTTCAGGAAGTTTATAGGATTCCCATTTTGAGTTCAATCAAATTGCTTATTGGATGTGCATCATATTTCTTGTACACAGCAGGTATCTGTTTAATTAACAATCTTAGGGATGTGGGTTAGAAACCCAATTTCTGGTGCAACTAGGGAGATACCGGTTGTGATCCATGGATCTCCAAGTGGAGACCATATCCAAGCTCTATGATCAGTTTATGTTCTTTAGGTCTGTCCTGGATAGTTGGTTCTGTTATTCCTTTTCTGATCAATTCTAAAGCTTGGTACAGACTGATTTTGATTTTAATCTTGATGGATTATGATGACTAGTAAGGTTGTGTGATAGCATAGTCCGTTTTAGATATTTATTCTACCCTCCAAATCATCGGCGTGGGACTATGTTTGAGTCACTTATTTTGGAGGAGTGGAAGTATATAATTGTAATTTTGAAACTAACCTGTTTGCAAGATTATGGAAACAGGTCACTTCAGAAACATGCCTTACAATATAGTGTGTTATGATGTAACAGTTTGTCTGTTTAGAGCACTGCGGTTAGTCTTGAGTGGTAGATGTTTTGTTGAGTTTGTTTATGATATGGTTAATTATGCTGGAAAAATAAAGTTGACTATAGTAAAGATTATATAACATGATGCCTTCGGGTTTGTCGAGCATCATTGGCCTCATTTGGAAGAGTCGTGGGAAAGTCTTATTCAATTTTGCCACAGTATCTGTTCATGTGCATTTCATCTCGTTGTCATCACTCTTTTTTTTTTTAGCTCAGAACTATTCATGCTTCTTGTTTTACAAGGAAAGTGAATATGCTGATGTTAGTGGAGTTATCATATCTAAGACACATAAGCTTCAGATTATGTGTATGTTATAGTGCTTTAATTGTATTTACCCACAGGGATTCTCAGGAGCAACAAGCTCAGCCACATCCACAAGAAATTTCTACAGATTCGTGGTATCCACCATCTGTTGTCAGTTCAACCAGTTCTTCACGTCCCCCAACGCCCACTTCTAGCTCTTCCAGCAACTTTAGCATACCAAGGCCCCCAGATCGATCAAACTCTTTGTCAAATGTTTCTCCTGCAGAGGCTGCCGGTATCATTGCTCTGTTAAAAGATAAAAGGTGAAGTCTTGCTATCCCATTTCAAGCCATTTACCTTTTTACTTTCACAACTTTGGTTTTATCATAAACATTAACTAGATGATTAGTGATATCATTATTTATCACCAATAACAAACTAAGCCTTATTCCGTTTTGGTGATTTAGAATATGCGGTCAATTTTTTCTAATATAGTTATAGAAGAAACTCACATGCGCATGTGCTGTCCCCCACCCCCAACGTATGAAAAAATAAACCTGAAAAGGAACTAAATGAAGCCATAGGAATTAACAGAGATTTTCAGGGATTGGTAATTAACTATACGCTGCTAACCCTTGAATTGCTATTTTACTCATTGTAGTTTTTGTCACAATCTTGTTTGTTTGATATTCTCAGTCTTGATGACCTTCGGAAGCTTTTGTCTGACAAGGATGCATATCAAAACCTCTTCCATTCGCTTGAACCTGTCAAAACTCAAAATAGGGTGAGCTGCAGTTGTGGGAATTATATTTTCCAATTGTACTTCATTTTTGTTACTTTGTACCTTGTTTGCTCAAGGCTATGAAGATCTACAATTAGTGTTAAATAACTAAGAGCTTGTTTGTGTTTGTTTATAATTAAGTCAAGCTTATTTCAAAATAATTTTCACTTTATTGTCAGACGAATCTGTTTGATGATATGCTTATAATAAGTCAAACATACTTATAAATAAATTTGCCTTTCACACATATTTGTCTAACTTTATTACTTTTTTTCTTATTAATAATTAAAAAAGTTATCCCCTGTTTGGTTTGGATAAAAATAAGATTTTTAGTAGACTTTGATAAAAGTTGGTGAAATGTGTGGTTGAAAAGTTGTGGTCTTATAAAATGTATGGTTAAAAATGAATTTGGTGAAAAATAGTTTTAAGAAATGGAGGCCAAACATGGGCTTTGTTAATTTTACTGAGGGTAGCCGCTCAAATCCTTTGACAAGTAAAAATTACTTAAACATCTTCACTAACTTAACAATATTACGCAAAAAACATTAAAAATCATTAGTTAAGTAATAAGAACTTAAATTACTAAATTGAAAATTTAAATCTGAATATAAAATAGATATTGATAAATATACAATTTAAATAAATTTTTTCTACAAATAGTATTAACAAGTTTAGAACAGCATAAATTTTAATTTCATCAGTTAAATAATGAACTTCTTAAACTAATAACTGCTAAACCAATTTAATATATTGATTATTAATTAATTTTTTCAGTAAAATTTTAAGTAGTATCTGACATTTTAACGAGTGACCATTTTTCCGAACATTAAAACTAACATATATTTTAAGAAATACCTGTTTTTTATTCACTGGGATACATCAGGTTTGCTCCTTGTATGCAATGTAAGGTATGTGTAACTGGAGTTGATGATGTATTATATGTGTAAAATATTGGAAATGCTGATGAAACTTTGTCAGCTGGAAGTCTTCACATCGATTTTTGTTCTTCATTGAATTTGGCCTTTTTTTCATGTTAGATGTATGTTAAAGTACCTTGTACAAGGAAAAAATATCGTTTCTAATTCTTACTGAAGAAAAAAAAGTAGGACTTACCTTTTCACTTGCAAATTGGATTGCTTTAAATCCCCATGTCCTACTTCGTGATTTCCATCCATTAAGGGACCTCATGTCCCTGTTTGCTTATGTGTTGACATGAGTGGAGGCATAGGTAGAAGTTTACCTGTGTTGGTTGTGTGTTTCTTTTTAGTCCATGCTGTTACTTGTTGCCTAAATTGATTTTTGTGTTACTCTTGACACATTCTCCATTTGTAAATTACTTAATAGGTGAGAGATGAACTTCGGAACGAAACACTGAAACTTACTAGTAAGTTTATAATTCACTTCATTTTCTAGTTCTATGTACAATTGTAGCATATCGATTACAAATGATAACATTTTGTAGGAGCGAATCTGGAAAAAGAACCACGAATAATGGAGCTCAGGAATCAGGTCCCGTCTTCATCTGCACTCAATTTTCCCTAATTCCTGAACTTTTATCCAGCTTTTTAACACTTTCACTTTTTTTGTTGGTGCAGTGCAGAATCATCCGCTCAACTGAGCTGGCTACTGTCCAAGAAAAGTTGTACGACTTAGAGAGAGAAAAAGAGGAGATACTGAAATTTTATTCCCCGTCTTCCTTCCTCCATCGACTTCAAGGTAAATTAGAAGTGTGAATTTTATTAAATTCTGCTTTCTGATGATAAGATGATGATGTTAGGTTAAATTGCATTTTCAGTTTGAAATTTCGCCATATGGTAGTTTAGCACGCTGAGATTACTGATTTGCTTTTGGCATTTAAAAAAATATGATTTTTTTTTCTTCCTGCTAAAAAGCAGCAAAAAAGATCATAGAGATCGTAGACATGGCACCTGATCATTTGTCCATTGCTGGGGATATTTGTTTTTTGCACATATATACAAAGCTCACTCATATTCCAGTTTAAGATAAGCAAAGATGCAAATCTTACCACCTGTCTAGCTCTGAAACGGGTCATGCATTCTCCATCGACTTTCAGTAATCCATCTCTAGCCTTCTGTTAGCCACCAAGCACCACAAAATATTTATAAAAGAAGTTCATTGAACACGGTATTTCCATAAACATTCTGGAATCTTTCATGAACTCATGACTATCACTTGACAATCAGTCTTTCATGAAACCTGCTATCTATTACCACTGTAAAGATGCATCGACTTACTTTTTCCCTTCATCAATCGTTGATTGGTATACTATGTTCGTGCATAGTGCCTTTACTAGCTATTCCTTTCTTAATTCTGTTAAAATTATTCTCCGTTCTCTGATAAATTATCCAAACAAGTTCTTCAGAAGCTAACCTGCTTTGTAAACTCCAGATTGCATAATCTCCAGCTAGAACTTGGTTTTACTGGAAAGTTTAGATGCATAAACCTGCTATTCATAATATGGTTTTTATTACTTGAGTCATTTGCTCAGAAAGGGTTTCTTTGAACTTAAGAGTAGATAATTTTTATATAATTTATTATTATTTCAGAGGCAATGAATGAAACAGAAGAGGAATCTGAGGCCCTCCACAGGAAGCTTCTCGATAGGGAGATTGATCTTCAGTCTTTCGTACAAAAATACAAGAAGTTGCACTATACTTACCATAAGCGTGCACTTACCCATCTTGCTGCAAAAACATCCGTAACAAACTAAGCAGTGATGCTGTAATGTATTCAATACTGCTTTCCCTTGAACTGGTAAACACTGTTACAGTAGGCAAACTAGTCTAAGTTTTGCCAAGAAATTTCAAGTGTTTTTTTCCTTATTTATTTTGATATTTCTCCTGTATATATGGTCTTGACAGGCTTATAGGGAACATGTCACCAATTTGATATTATAATGTACTGTTAGACACATGCTGGTGCTGGAAAAATAATCTAAACATGATTTTACGATCCCCATATTACATAAAGTATATATCGAGCCTGGCATAAGATTATTATCAATATATGTTCATTCTCAATCTCGCTGATCTTTCTACATTGAATTATGTATGAGATCATTATCGATACACATTCATTCTTGTTTGGCTGCTGGGCTAGCAACCTTCTAGCTGCCTAGAACCATATGCTATTTGCTAATTTTGCAAATATTAGAGAGAGATATATCGCTGGTCTCAATTTCATTTTTCTTTTATTATAGCTCGCCTCTGTTCATGTTTAAAGAGGGAGTGGATAGTTTCTTCTTATGTTTTTAACATGTAATTTTGTCGCCATTAGGGCATCAAATCGATATGTTGTCAATTAAAAATAGGAATTTATTAGAACACCAGAAGGCTTATTGCATCTGCTGCTAACATTGCACTTGAGATGAGTCTGACTCCGCTGAGTCTTAATTGGCAAGAAAACCCAAAATTTACGTACAATATGCGATAAAATGCAACTTTCTCGGTTATCGTCGCAACAAAAATCAACAATACTGTAATTGTGAATCCAATCTCGACAGATGAACCTTATTGTTATTATTTACAGGTTATCTTTGCATCATAACACCGAAAGTAAGATGACAACAAATGCTTTAACATATTTCTGGATGTCATTAAGTTCTCCATCTGCACAATAAAATGTTAATTGCGTACAATAATTTCATGGACAATGTCACTTGTACGTCATGCTTGACATCGTGGTCATTGTATGGCCCTCATTTTGGAGAATTTATAGATTTTGGAATAGTGATTGATGAGAGAATATGTGATTGAAAAATAATGAAAAATGTGTGATTAAAATTAAGAAATGGAGAAATTTTAAAAAATTTAATGGGGACCAAATAAGAGCTAGATTTGATTGGTGAAAAAACCAGTGTTTTTTTAAAAAAAACTGTTTAATAGTGTGTTGTCACGTGACATAATATAAAAAATAATGGTGAGAATGATGTACATATATGATGATTGTAATTTTATTACTTCCAAGAAAATATTCCTAGCAGATCCCATATATAAGTACATAAAAGTTGGTTTCTGAAGTTTTACGCTCGACGATTTAACAACACAGAGAGGAATTATAGAATATGCCCCCCTCCACCTCCCTGAAGAGGTAAACCATTGAAAAGTGGAGGAGCCAACTTGGGTCATTTTGCCATCCGACTTTCCTCATTCAAGCGGTCGAGTTCTTTCTCCCACTTTAGTCCAAACATCTGACGGCCAAAGGGAACAATGAGGTTGTGACGGAACACCTACAAGAAATGCAATGCGTAGTCCAAGTTAATGAAGTACATAAAACTTTTGAGCAATTAAGCTGTGGATTGGACAATTTGTTATATCTTTTTACGTAAAAGAGGAGAAAGTTTATGCAGCACGAAGGCCATGCTCTCAAATTCATTTCATAACTGCTATCTATATGCTAACACACTGACACAAAACTAAAATAGGATGATAGGAACATGCTTACAGAAATTATACCGTAACTGTAAATATATGATAAAACTAAAATAGGATGATAGGAACATCCTATTATTCGAACGTTTCACCTGGAAAAAGTGCAGAACATATTCATCTAAACCAATGTAAAAGAGGTTATAAAAATTCTCTAATATGAACAACATAGATGCATCAACTGATTTTACAGTTTAATTGCATCGCATGCGATTCAACCTAGATGTTTCAACAAGTGTCTGCTCCAGTAAAAGTAAAATAAGATTATACCTTATCATTGATGCCCCGCAGCTGGAATTTTAGAGCCTCTGAACACTCAACCCATTTAGCCTCATCTCGACTGCCTTTATGTTTCCAGGCTTTCGTTAGGCCTACACGCCACTCCTCAATATTATTCCTTATCTCCTTATTGAGTTCAACCCACTCCGGAGCACATCCATTTTTGTTGAGTATTCTATACAAAGTGTCTTCAGCTGGGTCAACATGAGGATTACTACTCAGGTCCAAGGGCTTTCCCTTCCCCGGCAAATTCTCGAATTGACCTTCTTCCATGGCATTCCATACACGTCTCTCAACAACATTTACAATGTCAGTTTCAGTCCTAACACCCAAGTTAAGATCACAATCCAACACATTAGGCTACAAACAAAAATTTAGATTGCATTCCAAGTTGTTCCTAGTCATTGAAGCCAAGTTACTTTTTTAAACTTACAAGGGACACTCCAACTTCTGGTAATTTTTAGCCCAAAACATGAAAAGCAAATCGAAAGGCCAATAGATTATTTCTGAAGAACACAAATATCTAGAACAGCTAGTCTAAGTAACAGGAAGACGATTAATATTTAGCAATAAATACATATCTTCAGGCACATTCAAATGGGGATTCCTTGCTTAATTCGAATGTGTATCACGTGTGAAGAGAAAATCATGCTCAAATACATTTATTGAGTGAATGAGAAAGGTAAGGAGTTTGGCTAATGAAAAAGGGATAGGATAAATGTTTGGGGAGTCAAATAGGGTTCAATTACAAGAAAAGCAACAACAATGCCTACAGTTTGTATATCAACACCGCCTACAACATGAATACACATTGCTCGAGTGAACCTTGGCATCCATCAAAGTCTAGATAGGTAAAAGATAAAACTAAAATTTAGCAATTATGTTAATTGGATACAGAACAATGTCATATTTCCTCAAGTCATTGATTGCATAGTGATTTAGATTTAAAGGATCTTGACACTCTTGAGCTGCATTTGTCCCCTAGAATCAGCAACTTAACTGAAATTTCGAGAAAAAAAACTGTTCAGTTTTGAACATGATCGTTTCTAATTCCAATGAAGAGCCCCATATTCCATACAATTCCAAGATGTGAAACATGATTCAAAAATTAAACCTCTTTATACAAGCCAATATTCTTTTACTATTCACGATCACAAAAATTATTCCAACATCCCAAAAAATAACAAAAAGGAAAAGAAGAAAAAGTCGCTTATTGCTTATAGTAATTACTATCTGCGAAAATTCACCTGACGTTATTGCGTTGGCCACGGAGTTCGGGAGGGAGCTTACTGTCATTGACGGCATCAATAACGGCGGATAGACGGTCTGTCGTCACTTTTTTGGGCTTCGACGAAGAAGGAGATAATGATGAAGAGGCCCATCTAGACAAGCCACGGCGAAAGATGGAGATGAATTCAGTTGCAGTTGATTTCTGAATGAACGGTGCAGATGAAGAAAGGATCACTTTCCTTCCCGCGAAGAAAGCGGCCATGGCTATGGAAGTTGGGCCGTTTGACCCATTCAAGTTAAAAGGGGCTGCTTGATTATGGCGGTGCTGTTTTAGAAGACTGACTTTTATGACGTAAGTGAAATGGAAATTTAGGAAAGTAGCACCAAACCGGTTTCACTTATTTTTAGATTTGATTTATTTTATTAAACATCATTTTTAACTGTATATTCCTTCTTTATTTATGTAACTCTAATGTATCACCTCAAAAGAGATGAAAAACAAGAGAAACAAAACCAAAAACCTTGGATTTTCAGGTCATTTTCAATTTTCGATTTTTGAAGACACTGAAAATGCGTTTATTTATTTATTTTTAGAAACGAATTTTCAAAAACGAGTTCAAAATTTACAAAGAAAACGAAAAACGTCAAAAAAGTCATTTTTGATGATTTTTATTTAAAATCAAGTCAAAACTTTATTATTTTTATTTTTAAAAATAATTTTTTTAAAATGACAAAAAAAAAAAAAAAAACGCAATTTAAATTTTATATTAAGGAAAAAATAGTTCCAGAAAATAATTCCATTACTTTGAAAAACAACGTTAACCTGTTCAAATTTCTCTGAAGTGTTGTGAATATAAACATAGTGTGGGTTTTTTGTGGTCCACTAACTTGTTGGGCTAGTGCTACTTGTGACATTTGTATTGTTGTTTATTATTTTTGCTTAGCTGCTTAAGTGTTGCTCACTTATTGGTAGCTTTGGTGTCATTTGGATTTTGCTAGTCTAGGACCTTTCCTGGCCCTTGGATGTGATCTATGGTTGGGATTTATTCTTGGATGAGATATTTCCTTTGGCTTGACCTTTGGGCTTTATTCTTCTGGGTTCCTTCCTTGAGACTCTAGCTCTCTTCGTTCTCTGTTGAGTTCGTCTCTTCACTCATCCTTAGCTTGTTGTTGAGAGAACCTTGTGTAACATTTAGGCTTGAAATAGTAGCTGATTGAGAGTTGATTTCTCGCAAGGGTTAGATAGGGTCTAGGGCTTAAATGTTGGCTGCTTATGGTAGATCTCTTGATCGATTATCCAAGCCACATATTGAATGATTCTAGCCGGTTCTATAACTCTCTCTAGATGGCGATTTGCAAGCGTGGAAGGGGCTGTTCCTGAGCCTATTTTCAGCTAACAGGAAGGAAAGTAAATCTCTGATTTCTTTGCTCTTCTGTTCAGTGATTTCGGTGTCTCCGTTGTTGTGCTTTATGAATATGTTGATATGTATTCTGGACTGTTGTATATCACTGTAAATTCCTAACAAATTGGTATCAGAGCCAAGCTTTGATCTAGGGCTTGCTTGTCCTTCATTGACTTGGGTTCTTCGTTTCTGGTTTAGTGGTATATCTGTATAGACCTTCAAAGATCTAAACAGAGAACATCACTGGCTTGGCATTCTAGTGTTTTCATTTTGATACTGATTCCTCTGTTTTGCTATTGTGTATGTGTTGGCTGGAATTGGGTGATTTCTATGACTTTGGCTGGCTTGCTCGATTGAGGAGCTGAGGGTATTGTTACTATTTTTCAATAGTTGGTTAATAAGATTGTTCCAAACTCTCTTTAGGTTAGGTTTGGTATTCTTGTTTGTTTTATGCATGATTGCTTGGTTGCCTATTTGTGAATTCTATTGATTGAATTCTTATGATTAATTTGTAACCTGAAAAACATGCTTACCTGCATTCTATACCTATGCATTGTCTGAGTTTGGATCACACCTGCACACATCACACTGAAGTTCTTTGATCGAATTGTTTCATTGCTGTGCTTCATTTTGGACATTGGTTTTAACTCTGCATTCATACTTTATATTGATCATTTGGAAAAGATTTTTTCAAAACCTATTCTGTTATGTCCTCAAGTACAGGCCACCCTTTTACAGAGTCCGTAATGGGTTCGAGGGTCGAATTATCATAATTCGATAGAATGGGGATTACTCGATATGGAAACAGAAAATGAGGGCCATTTTGGTCAAACGGAGAGTTGCGAAAGCTCTCGATTATCTTGGTACTTTTTCTGATGAGTTAAAAGTTAAACCCGTTGAAATTGAAGAAATGAATGAAATTGCTTATATTTCTATAATCTTGCATTTATCTAATAATGTTGTTAGACAAGTTGATAGTGTTAAAGAT
>CAIGRN010024079.1:0-12109 GCA_903798345.1 Fraxinus anomala
AAGTCCCGGCAACGGAATTTTTTTTATACATTTTTTCTTTTCATGAATAGGTCTGCATCGATTCGACTCTCAACTTTCAGTTAAGTTTTTGTTCAGTCAGTTAAATTCAAAACAAAATAAAAATTTATTTTTATTATTATTTATTTTCACGACATGCATTTTCAGCTATTTTCACAATTGGAGGCGTGAGCAGAACTCTTTTCCCAGTTTTATTTTTATTCTTTCCTGCCCAAGTGAGTAGACGAAACATCCACTATACCAAATCCTAACATCAATATAGATTACGACCAAAGACTTCTTCATCTACGGCTTTTATATAGGTTAAGAATAAGTTGAATACTACAAAGAGAATCCAGAAAAGCAAGAAACATAAAGGCAGACTCCCACATTACATAATTACAGACAACCAAACACATTACAATATACACCAGCTAGGTTTTAAGGAGCTATTTGGGCATTTCTTGAGATGGGTTTTAGATTGCGTTGCGGCATCATGTGGTGGCAGCAGTGGAAGCCGGTCGACGATGGGTGAGTTTTGTTGGTTTGATTTTCGAAAAGGGGGTTGAGTGAAGTGGGTTGGGTGTTGGGGAATATGGTTCCAATTCTTTTTTATTTATTTTTTATTTTTTATTTAATAGTTTTAATTTTTTTATATGGAAATATATAAAGTTATCATTTTATCCTTATAGAAGTAATTAATAACCTGGTCAAAATCATTGTTTTGGTCAACTAACGGAAAAGTTGATGGATTCCGTCCATTTGGACTCCAAATACATATTTCGGGAAGGTTGAGGACCTCTGCTAGTACAAATGAAAGTTAGGGTAAAGTCTGAAAAAAATTGAGTAGATCAGGGACCGCTGCTGCAATTTTCCCTTAGCCTCTGTTTGGTAGGCATTTTTTTGGAGATAATGTATTTTTTTGGTTGATATGATGGAGAATATGTTGTTGAAAAAGAAAAGGAAAAATTATGTTGTGATGAAAAATATTATTTTATTTAAAAATGTGTGATTGAAAATAAATAGAAGAATGAGAATAAAAAATATAATGTGACTCGAGGGCTCAATGATATTCCTTTTTGGTTTTGATCTTGCAATATCAGTTTCGTCATTTAAATACAAAAGCCCAATATAGTTTTTGTATTTGGTATCTTTTATTTATTTTTTTTAGTGCAAGATTTGGTATTTTTTTTCCCAATTCTTGTTTATGATTTTTTTCACCTAATTCCATAACCTGAGAATAAACGACGGTAGTAGACTCCAGCACTGAACAAGAATGCTTGTAGTCTAACATGTAGTCTCTAACAAGAATGTGCAAGATGGATCGATTTCACGTTGTGTCCAACATTAACTACTTGTGTGGGAGCAAATGGTATTCAATAGGACTCGAGTGCCCAGCGAAGAAAGAAAAGCTAACACGTATACTCTCCAGAAAAAATCCTCAACTTGGTAGTAGACTCCAGTACTGAACAAGAATGCTTAGTGCTTACTAAGAAAAATAAACACAAGTGGATACAAACAGGCTACATCAACCAAATGATCGATTATGTTCCAGACTACATAGATCATATGAATTTCTATATGCAATTGTGAACACAATACCTATAAGACTGTAATGAAATTTGAGTTTCTTGTTGAGGAATTATAATGGAGCATCGACAGCAGAATTTATTGCTTCTTATCTTTCTTTGCACGAAGACTCCCGGATATCCTTTGCCTGAACAACCCGAAAATCATATACTTGCACTCACTACTGATACAATATGAAGTAACACTAGTAATGGAATTTTATAAATTCTAGAGGAAGGTATTACCTGAGAACGCTAAGTTGTTGTGTCAATTCTTCGATCTCAAGGCTGGACAGTTTGAGGGATAACAAGGTTCCTGGCACCTCTTTTGAGACCAAACCAGATAGTTTGTCCATTGAAGCTGCCAATCTTCTGAGATTCTAAAAACACATAGCATAACATAGTGATTGTAGATATGCATATTCCGATTACACGTTTTATATGACATATCTTATAGAAACGGTGAGAGTAGTATCACTCTAAATGAGTATAAGGCATATCTGTAGAACCTCATCAAAAAGCTAATGTGTTAGGGAAGGCCTACGTGCATTCATTTAAATCTTGCTTTCACTCAAAAGCAGGTCCATTTCTTTCCATGTGAACAACTTTAATAAATCACAAGCCTTGTGGCTCCAGTATCCATGTTAACCAATTCATCTAAAACTTTAAGTTAACACGCGTATTCATATCTTCAACTAAACAAAGTGTTGTAACTAACAAGACTAGAGAAAGAGAGTATTTACTTACAAACATAACAGGAATAGCAATTATGGCCAAGCTCAAAATTGCTCCTATAGCCTGAGAGATGATGCACATAGAGAATCAAAACAGAACTTTTGTGCTTGCGTACTACAATTTTTAGGGAAGTGAATAACATACCATTGAGAGGACAAATAGGAGAGAAATAAGGCCAAATTCAGGGGAGGGTCTAACATTAATCTTGAAGCGTGTAACCGCATCAATCAGTGGCTTCGGAGATGATGAATTAGTGTACAGCTTCCCAATTGGCACTGCAGATTCACTTTTTCCTACGGAGATGTTTGTAGCACGAGCGACGACTGCATGCTGCCGGGGCCGATAAATTGCTACCTCCAAGAACCGATGTGGACTCGACGTTTTCACCGTAGATGTACTGAATATGCTGTGGTTGTGGCATAGCTGCCAGTAACACTGCATTTTCGATTTCTCTGGGGACTTGCGTCGAACAGTCACCAGGTGTTGTTTTCTCAAAATGGTTAAAAACTTGAGACCTATTAATAAACGATTGACCCTCAACTTTTCGCAGTGTTCCATTTTCATGATTAAAATTTCATATTTTACTTTAGGGAAAATTGCAGCATGGTCCCAAATCTTTAAATATTTTGCATATTGTACCTTACCTTTTCAGTTTGTGCCTTCCGTGATCCCAAACCTTTAAAACATTGGCACTTGGGGTCCAAATGGATGGATTTGATGAAATCCATCCATTTGATCATTAACACTTAACAAACCGAGAAAATATCTTTTGACCAAATTTAAAAAGGGCAGAATGATAAATTCATTATTATTCCACATAAAATAATATTTTTTTAGAAAATAATGTTTTAGAAAAAAAAAAGTAAAAAGAAAATGGAACTATTCATCTTCCTCACCCCGCCCCACTCCCAAACCAATCCTTATCCCCCTAAACCAATCTAATCCACTAAATCAAAACCAAATCAACATGCCACCGTCGCTGCCTTCTTCCATAGTCACCACCACTCAACATCGTCGTCGATTTCTACAAGCATTTCGTTGTGAAAGCATTTGCTGGTCAGACGACGACTTCTTGTTTAATAGATTTTCGCTTTCTGGCTATAAAATCATCCCCAGACACTCCTCAAATCAGAGAATGGAAGAGTTTCTCAACTGCTAAGTCACGTTAAGCTTCTCATTCGCTACAAGACAATTACAACAGCCACCACTGCATTCTAAGGGTTGGGTTGGGAGATGGGGTTTGGGTTTGGGTTGAGGTTGAGGTTGAGGTGAGGTAGATGGGGTGGGTGGGTGAATAGCTCAATTTTCCTATCACTTTTTTTTTATATAATTATGTTATGTGGAATAAAGACGAATTTACCATTCTGCCATCTTTATATTTGGTCAAAAAAATATTTTCTTGGTGAATGGATGGAAATCCATCATTTGAATCCCAAGTGCTAATTTTTCAAAGGTTTGGAATAATTGGTGGCGCATACTAAAGGTTATTGTAAAGTCTGCAAAAAAATCAAAGGTTTGGGATCGCTACTACAATTTTCCCTTTACTTTATGTTAGTCACTGAACTTCAACATTATTCCAAGTTTGTCCTCGAACTTAAATATTTGTTACGAATTAATCATTTCATAGACATATTGATTAGTTTGACTAATACAAATACTGAAGTCATAATCTAAACCTCTGTTTAGATAATAATTTATAAATGGTTTAAAAATTCAATCAAAGCCCAACGTTAACTTCAATCACATATTCAGAATTATACACGTTATTTTAGCCCATGTTTGGTGCACATTTTGATTATAAGAATACATTTTTACTATTGATGTGATAGGGAATAAGTTATTGAAAAAAATGAAAAGTTATTGATGTGATGAAAATATTATTTTATTGAAAAATGTGTGGTTGAAAATGAATAGAATAATGAGAATGAAAAAAATAATGTGACTCAAACATGGTCTAATTACACATTTAATGAAACCAACTACTCCATCAGTCTCATTTATATAGGCTGGTTATATTTTTCACATGGATTAAGAAATCTTATTTAATATTTTTGAAAAAGTAATTTTTGACAAAAACTTTCCTAATTTATCTTTATTTAATCATTATTGGAAGTAGTAAATAAATGTATATTAGTAAATGAATAAAATAAAAAATTCTCAATAAGAAAAAATGACTATATAATTGGGACAAGAAAATAAGAAAAGTCAATCTTATAAATTGGACAGGGGGAATATTATTAATCTTATTATTCATTTATATATATCATTTATATATTTGCAAAAATTAGGCTAATTGATAGTTTAGTTAACAGACAACTAGATTGTCAACACACTTTCTATTGTAAACTGATATTTATTGTATTAGAAAAAGAAACATGTTGATCTGTATTTGTGGCAACATAGCACAGAGTGAGTTATGTAAGTATTATTGATGTAGCACATCAATCAATTGGTAAATAGGTATATTCATCTGATGGATAGATATTATAGATATACTTTATTTACATTTATAGCATGTAATTTAGGTTCAAATCGTGACTTGAGCGAGAAAGTGAGTTATCCGGTCACATGTTCAAATGTTGGGTTGGTGGTTGAAGTAACGAATCGATTGCCGATCTTATACTTTTTTTAGTTATTTTCAAATATATATGAAACAATAACAACAATTACATGTAACATTAGAAAATATTACAAACTTCTTTTTGTAACAAAAAAAAAGTTACCTAATATAAGTTTGGATGAAAATACCATTTTATTACTCAAACTAATATACTTGTTGTAATTTATATGTTTATTAGTGAATGATCATTATAAACTTGTAGCCCTAATTATTATGACTATTTTATCAACTGCAACACTAATTCTTTCCTATAAATATAAAGATTTGATTCTCAATAAAATACACATAAGTCTATTAATTTATTTATTTTCTTCTATTGTCTCTCTTTTCTTCTCCTTTCTCTATGATTTTATGTTATTGATAATTTTTCCACTCAATTCACGTTAATGAATTTAAGCCAATATTTTACGTATGTTTTGTATATTGATTAATATTATCATTGTGGTGTGCAATTTAATGTTTCATCATCATTTTTTTAAATTTAGCCATAAAACTTCAATTATTGAGTTCATTATTAATTATTGTTATTTCTAAAGAAGCACAACTATGAAATATTAACATTATGCTAAAAAAACATGCTTTTGAAGAGCCAATATTTCTAAATAATAGGTTATTGTTACTCCTTAAGTAACACAACATTATAATTAATATTCTAAAAGAATATTATTTGCTATCGAAGAATATAATTAAATACGATCTAACATAAATTATATTTTTTTCTCTTGAACAGTAAATTCTTTACTATCTTAAATAATATATATTATTACTCCTGAAGAGTATAAGTCAATATTGATTTTGAAGAATATCAAATGAAGATTTAATTTGATATTTTATGAGAATTTTATAAAATCTCCAGAAAAGTCAATATTTAGTGATAGAAGAAACAAATTTTATGTTAGTATTTTGTTCCTCGCTAAATATGAAAGAGACTTTTAAAATTTCTAAAGTCGGTATGTTAATTAGTATAATTAGAGTATATCATTTATTGAACCAGAAGTTCAATTTGAGTTTATTATTTGGAATGACCGTTCAAACCATCCTGGATCAATAGTGATTTAGAAATTTATCAAGAATTTGAATGGATATTAAATGAAGAACCAGAAAATTTTTCAATCTAACGAAATTATATAATATACTTGTTCTCAAAGTATACATGTGAGTAGACTTTTACTAGCTAAAGTTAGAACTAAATTTTCTGTATTTCTGAAAATTAATTAGGGTAATATATGGGGTACCATCACTTTCGATATTGATCATCTAAATATTATATTTATCTCACATATATAATACATCAATTAGATGATTGCACGGTGTTCGCAACCTGAAATCTGCAAAATTACTGTTCAAATTTTAAATTATGAAAAATAATTTTCAGATTAAACAATCAAGATGAGTAAGCGTAAATCTCAACCTTTTAGTATGTGCTAGTTGTGATTATGATAAATGGTTTAACAATATTGCTTATTAAACACCTCAATTCAATTTCTTAATCATTACTATTGAAAACAAAGTGCTTCTCATTTTTGTTTAGGGAATGCTATTACGCATCATGTCAACATCAAGTTCTTCCTATTATTAGTTTATGGTCAAAGCTTGATATTTTTCATCTAATAACTTTTGAAAGTGCAATATATTTATAATTGCTCAGTCGTAGTGCACTAAGAGGAATATTACAAAATGCTGAGAATACAAGTTTAGTTTGAACCATTATAAAATACCTTAAGTTCTAAAGAGTGATATTTTATAACGTAGTTTGTTGACTGTCGATTTGATTGAATTGTTTTCTCGATATTAGGGGGGAGACATTAGTAGCTGGAAATCATACATAATAAATCATATTGTGCTATCTATATTCCCGCGCTTGACAATATGAAAGATAACTCAATTGTAAGATACACTTACTAACCTATAAAAGAATTATAAAATCTCATATATCAGTGATCGATGTTCCATCTCGTATTAATGTTTAAGAATGATAAATTATTAGCATTATATAAATGACACGTTTAAAGTGTTGTGACATCAATTCCAAAGAGAAAACTCTAAAAAAATAAGCAAATAAAAAAATGGTCCTAATTAGAAGGTGTATATTCTTAGAGAGTACATAGATACAACTAATTATAAAACCCCAGAAAAGATTTAAGAACTTTAAACATTGAAAGTGGATTTATTTTAATAAATTATGTGGTTATAAAAAAGAATGAATTGAAAAAAAAAAATTATCGACAACACTTTTGTACATAATATACTGCATCACATTTTTAATAGTGAGAAATCGAAATAAATTCGTCAAATCATATCGATCGAATAAATAATTGGTCAAATAAAAGGACGCAATCTTAGAAAAATTGAACTTGTTAGATAAACTTGAAATTTCTCTACGAAAATGAAATGAGAAAAATGAATTCGAAATATGTAATGCACAAATCTCAATATAATGAATTTCGTAAAGACCGTGAATGATGCAATCACAAGTCCATATCTTAATATCTTGACAATGCATGAAATTTGAAATCCAATTATAGTCAATTCATATGACGCGACTATTAATGTTATCTTTGAAGTATTTAATATGTCTGAAACATATAATTCAAATGATATTATCATAAGGGAAGTAAATACACATTGTACTTTTTTTTTCTTGACCAGAATTTGTCTTGTCGGATTTTTCTAGCAAGATTTTTAATAAAACTACTTTTGTAGCGTACTTAAAAGAACAATTTACTATTTTTCTTTTATTAGGATTTTCCCGCATAATTTTTCCTATAAGGTTTTAACGAAACATATTTTTGTGTAATGAATGTCTATAACCTACTAGACATTTACAATCAAAATAGTACTTCTGTATGTATAAGATTTTTGAAGAGAACAAAAAGACCTATTTTCTTAATCATCATGTTACTACTGTTATCAAAAATTGATAAATATTATCTATGAAGACGATATTGCTTGATGATTATAACAAAACAACATGAAACATACTTCGTGATAATTGCAATATTGAAAATATTGACGTACAAGACTGGATAGCTCGATACAAGAATTTTTATTTATATAAATCAGAGAACGTTTTACTCTTTTTCCTTAAGTTTTGTTTCATTAAGCTTTCTTGAAAATGTTTTAGCGAGACGTATATTTTGTAATGTGTCAATCAAGGTGGAGTGTTGTAAATTCCATGTTTATTAGTGAATGACCATTATATCCATACAGCCCTAATTATTATTATATCCCTTGCAGCCCTAATTATTTCCTATAAATATGAATATTTGGTTCTCATTAAAATACGCACAAATTTATTGGTTTTTTTTCTCTCTTCTCTCTCTAGTTTATAACACTTGTAATGAAAATGGGCATATGAGAATTGGAGGAAATATGTGAAAACCTTGTCTGATTGGTTAAGAATTGTTGTTTTTACAAGAGTAATAATACTTGTACATAATTATTTACAGATTCATGCACAGAGAAAGAAAAAAAAAATTGGAAGAGAGAGAAAGAGGAAAAAAAGAGAAAATAAAAAAAATCAGTTAAATTTTAACATAATGCCATGTCATTAATCTGTAAGTGAGTAAGTACGTATAACATTATACATTAAGATAAGACTTCAAGGATTGATACCTCCCCTCAATGAAGGGAAAAAAGGGCAAAAAAGGTTAAGAAGATGATAATCACACTGAACGGAGAAGACCTTGTGGTTGAATATAAGACGATTTGTTTGATAACAATATATTTTCCAAATCTGTATTTAATTATGAGCAAAAGATACACCATTAAAAAATAATATTATTAATGAACCAATTCAACTGGTAATATTTAGATCTACCTAAGCAATTTGATTTTCGAGGATCAACTTCTTATTTGGTTCGTTTTGAGAATGGGGTCAATTAATCCAAGTGACATTTTAGAAGGGTGTATTCAATTAGAACTTTTAAAAACTTTTGAGATTTAAAAATTTAAAGGCATTCAATGTAACTTTTAGGAACTCTCTAAAAATATTGGTGTATTCAATCAAGACTTTTACAGACTTCTAAAAAATCTTTAAAAGTCATGGTGTAGTTAACCCTCATTTGGCTCTCATTATTTGAGATTTTAATTTTTGGAATAGTGTTTTTTAGAAGAATTTTGATTAAAAAAGAAGAAAAAGTTTTGAGTTTATTTATAATATTATTATATTAGAGAATATGTGTTTAAAAAGAAGATAGAAAAATGAATTATAATTTTAATATGGTCAACAATGGCTCAATTAAAACTTTTTATAAGCCTTTGTAAGTCATCGGATATTCAATTTGTCAATGACATTTAAAAACTTTTATAAAAGTTTATTTGATACTAACTTTTAAGCAAAAAATATTAAAATAAAATCTCAAAATTTGTCTCTCATTCATCACATGATTTTGGGAGACTTTCACCAAAAAAATTAATATGTATTTTTTGTTTCTTTTGATATTTCTCTTTCTTTTTTCCTTCTACGGACATTAGAGTCATGATTAAAAAATTATTATTCTATCGATTTTATTTGTTTCTATTTTTTTCCTCTTTCACTTATTATTTATCTCTATTTTCTATGAACAAATTAAATTGTAACTAAAGATTCATTTAACTTTTTTTTATCCCTAAACCCGATTCTCTCTCTCTCTCTCTCTCTATCTCTCATTGTTTCTCGCTAATTTTTATAAAAAATTAAATTGTAACTATTGATTCGTTTAACTTTTTTTTTTCTTTTTTCATCCTTTTTTTTTAATGAAAAAGATCATTTTATAATTAAATTGTAAGATTTTAAACAAAAAGACTAAATTATAATTAAATTTAAATATATTGGTTTCTTGTTTACACTTTAAAGCTATATCGTATTGATAATGTTAAACATTAATTTTTTTTAAAAAAAATTATCAAAATAATTATATATGTATATATTATTGTTATTTATTTATTTAAGGTGACTTAAATTTTATTCTTTTAAAATTATTTTCTATTACATGGGCACGAGAAATGGAATTGTGGGAATCACCACCTTCTATGTGGGAATTTCACATTGTTGCACTAAGTCCACGTGAATTCTATTTTAAATGAAAGTTTTCAAAAAAAATTTAAGTTCTACAAAAGTTTAAAATGTAGATATATAAAAGTCTACAAAAGACTTTCATTAATTTAATATAAATTTATAAAAGTCCACGAAATTCACAGAAGTTATCACTTAAAAAAATCTTCAAAAGTCTCGGTTAAATACACCTCATTAATAACTATAATCAATATATAAGCTTCCATTAGACCTCTATATATAAATTCCACTCTCAACCTCTATCAATTCACTCCGCTAAAAATTCAATTCTTTTGTAATAAATTAATTTCAATATTTGACAGCGAAACCTTACAACCAAACCCTATCACCACCATTGGAGCTGCCACCGCCACCGCCACCGCCACCGCTACCATCACCATTATTTGTGCCCCCACAATCGTCGCCACAGACTTAATTGTAGATATGATATTATATCTATCTAGATCTGAATCACCACACTCATCTTCACTACAAACACCAGCGATGACCATCATAGTTGCATCATCACTACCACCATGTATGACTTCCGAACATAAGCCAACTGCCACCATCTATGGTAGTATCAATATCAGAAACCATCGATGCCTAATTTGAATTTTTTTAATTTTTTTGATAAATTTAGAGTATGTTTGAAGTAGATTTTTTAAGAATAAATTTTGTATTATATATGATTAAAAAGTAAAAAAAAATTATAAATTCATATACAAATTACTTTATTGGAAGAATGTATGGTTGAAACTGAATATGACAAAAAATGAATATTAAATAATCTATGCCAAACATGGTCTTAATGTTTTTAATAAACCAAAAAAATATTTGTAAAAAATACTTGAATGAAAAGGTTCAGCCTGTGTCTCGTAACGCAATTATTCCAAAACATTGCCCTATTTGATGCACATTAAGAGGGTGTTTGGTGGAAATTAAAATTAGATTTTTAATAGATTGTGATAGAAGTTTTTGAAATGTGTGGTTGAAAAGTTGTAGGACCCATAAAAGAAGTGGTTAATATTGATTATTTGACTTTGATTGAATTAAAATCGAATTTTAATCTAGACCAAACAAGGGCTAAAATGGAAATAATCTATTTTTTGTGATATGATGGTGAATATATGGTTGAAAAAGAAAGAAAAATTATTGATGTGATGGAAAATATTATTTTATTGAAAATGTGTGATTGAAAATGAGTAGAAGAATGAGAATAAGAATGAAAATTAGAATGTAGCTCAAACAGGGGCTGATTATTTTAGGAGGGAAAGTGGGTCCATTTTTATATTTTTAATACAATGTTACAAGCTTTCTGTTCTTCTCTTACAAGAGAAAAAATCATTCGAACCAATTTTTTAGCCTTTTTATACTAATATCCATTTTTCCCTTTAATTTAAGTGAATAAGGGAATTGTTCGATGAATTTATTTGGGAGGGTCATTTTGGTCATTTAAAGAAGTTTCTAAAGGTTAAAATCGAGAAATCAGATTAAATATATATCGCTCTACAAAGAGTCTGTTTGACAAGAGCTTTTGAAAGAAAGTATTTTAATTTTTGTTTGGAAACAAACTTTTAAAAGAGCTTCATACTCTATAAGTATTTTTAGAGGAAGTTACATTGAATCAATTTCTTCTAAAAGTTCTTCTACCTGAAGTAAACACTTTCATAAAATTAATCAAACGAATTCAAAAGCAACTTTTAAGACTCAAAAGCTCATTTAGATTTTCAAAAGTCATGCCAAAGTGGTCCTAAACCTACTCAAAACAGTTGCTTTGTTGGCCTTCATTTTTTTAATGGGAACAATACATATTTAAGGTGGTTAAAAGATACAATTTCAAAATTAACAAACATTTTATAAAACCTCAAAAATCATGTCATATTTAAATTTTATTAATTCAAATAAATAATTAAAAATATTTTCTTAATGAAATATATTAAGGTCATAATACTATACAATATATGGCCACAATTACTTACTAGTAATAATCAGGAAATGTCACAGTCACAACTCACAAATTTCATAGTCACAACTTATTTATCGATCACAAATTATCAAATTAATTGGTCATATATTATTTCTCGATTGCAAATAACTCCCTACAAACACTACCACACCTTACCATCACCACTAGCACCATCACCATCACCA
>CAIGRN010024084.1:0-18728 GCA_903798345.1 Fraxinus anomala
GGGGGGGGGGGGGGTGGGGGGGGAGTTCTTGTGAAATTAGGTTAAGATGTTCTTGTGAAATTAGGTTAAGATATTGTAACCCTGATTCCACGGAGCATCACGATTGGACAATAGAGTCCCAAATAAGTTATGGTAACTTCTTTTCGACTTATCTGTTTCCTTGTGGGAAAGAGCTTCTTTGTGGAGATAGATTATCCAAGATTTTCCACAAATCATTGAAATTCTCCCCTTATTTTTAGATGCAAATGCTATTTACAGCTGCTCATTATGACAGTCGTCCAACATAGTAAACACATAGTAGGTGGTTATTTAATACATGAGTCATTAAAAAATTATCACATTAATGATCAAATAACCACATGTCGTATGTATGTCACGTAGGGCGAACGCCTTAGTGAGCGACTACGAATAGCATTACTCAAAAGTTTAAGGATAAACAACAGTTTCCTTATAGGATTTATCCCAACATGGCCGTTTGCTCCACATTTTGGAATTCTTCTAATATTGACAAAGGTCTGGGCCATGTGGCAATAAAATATTAATCCTTTATAGTTTTTTATTGCCTCATTGTGTGTGTCTCTAAGGTGTATATATATATATGTATATATATGTATATATATGTATATATAATTTATCCTTGTGACTTTTAACTGTTTCTCAAAACTTTATTATAGTATTGCTACTTTAGCATATTGTCAAGGATCATGAATAGTTCGATCTAATAGGATATATCTAGGAAACCAAATATCTCAAGGTTAAGAGTTTCAAGTAGAAAGGGAAGATTATTCTATCTAGCATCCTCATATTCATTGGTTGAATAATTGTGTTAACTAATTGTAGTTTTGAGTACAATTGTGAATACAACATGTTATGTAGAGTTTTAAGTATGCTCTTGGTTAATTAAGGAATCATAAATACTTGAACTCGATATCAAAAATAAGTTTTGGGTATGGCAATAAATGTAATTCCTCTTGTAGAGTTGCTATATATTCGTAATTGGTGTATAACACTGGATACTCTAAGTTACTTGTTAATCGCACAATTCATTTGTCAGTATGAACCATGTGAGTTAGATCTTCTAATAGATCTAATTAATGATTGATAATTTCAAGTCAAGTTTATTATGTGCTAGTGGGAGATCATGGAAATGGGCGAGTGGCCCATGTGAGTTGATGAGACTATGTAGATTTAACAGGTTTAGTTGGAAATATTATTATTTGAATTGTGAAATAACTTCCCACCATACTAGCTAAAATATACAATAACTTCTTTGAATTTCTTGCGAGTGTGGAAGTTGATATATCTCAAGAAAAACACAAGAAAATTCGTATGCAAAAATGGTGGTAAATTGAAAGGGCAAGAAATCACATTTTTGGGGCATTCAAATGCATTTGAACAGTAGCAAATGAACTCCTTCCCTTCGATAGAGTTTTGGATGATAGTGTTTTGGACTAAGGAATACAAGAAAAATCAAAGCAAGTAATTCAATCAATTTAATCTTGATTCAACTTAAAGTGTCAATAATCTTTAACAAGTAGAAGCACATGCTAGGTAGAGAATTACAGCGAAACTATCTGCTAATGCAGACTTTGATCCAATGGAGTTATTTCCTATAGTTCATAGTCCACTGTGCATCACTTTTTAACCAAGTTGGAGTTCACAACAAAATATTTGATTCAAACCCATTAAAGATCGATGCTAGTAAAGATAGCTTCCATAAATAGATAAGCCACTCCCATACACTTGAGATAATCCCCAAATGGAGTGGCATAGTAAAAGGTTACAATGGTCATATAACATAAATTAGACATCAAAACTATAAAAAGCCAATAGCAATAACAGAAAGATTTCATGATTAGCACTGCAGCTTTTATGGACGATGAAGGTAAGAACTAAAGAGGCCATTTTTCAAAGGCATTTTGGTCCTCCTTCCTTGGTCTTCCAGTTGTTGTAGCAAGGGCAAACATTTTTGTTTCCATAATAACTTGGTGGCACACAAAGGCACTTTCTGCAGCACTGCTGGCAGCACTTTCTGCGGCACTGCTGGCAGAAAGAACATGCATGCAGTGGCGGACCCAGCATTAGACCTCAGCCCGGGCCGAAGTTAACGGTCAGGGGCGAATTCAGTAATTTGGTTCAGCACGGGTGTTGACCGGTGTCCGATGACCGTTGACAATCAACGATCGTAATAGTTGAAAATATAATTCGATACATATATAAATACACTAAAATTTGCAACTAGAGAACGAAGAACTAGGTAGGGACTTTGGTTTCGGTTGAAAAAATCGCTCCATAATCTGCAAAATGCTCTAATTTATTTTTCAATTAAAATTGATTAAAAAACAATGTACACATGATTTAATTGAGCCAAACATCTTCACCATTAATTTTTTTTCACTTATCAGTTATCCCTAATTTTTTAAAACCCAAAATTTCCAAATCACAATTCAAAATTATAAGTCATAAGACAATAATATAACATAAATTCTCATATCTCAAAATTATAAGTCATAAGAATAAAAATAGAAATACCAACTGGCAACTGCATTACTGCACTCAAAAAATCATAGCAAATAGGCAGGCAGAAATTAGTAATACTGAAACAGGCAGGCAGAAATTGGTAATGCACCAATACGGGTTATACCTTACTGCTGTACAACAGCCAACAGGCAGCCTGCAACCCGCAGTCGCACGCCCGCACTGGCACCGCAGTCCGCAGGCAGGCAGAACCGGAACGCACTACGCAGATCGGCAGTCGACAGACGAGACGAAGCTCCAGTCCAGCCTCCAGCTATTGCACCACCGTTCCGTCGTCCGTGACTCCGTCAAAGCTTACAGCTATAGCCCACAGCCACAAGATCGTACTCAAAAGTCAGACCACAGTGGAAATGTGGAATTGCGCCTTGCACCCTATTGGCATTCGTCTTCCTCCTCTGTCGGACCAAAATGAAATGGACTAAAGTTTTGTCATGGCTAATGGACTTTTAATTTTCAATAAGGCCTTATTTTTTTAAATAATGCCCAACCCAAATGAAACAATAAGGAGGAGGAGGGGGGAATTTTTTTTTTTTCAGCCTGTTCTTCTTCTTCTTTTTCTTCCCGGCGCCGACGGATGGGGAGTGCGAGTTGACGGAGTCACCTGAAGCTTCCGATGGACCCAGCACGGGCGGCCGCGGGGGCTGGCCAGGTGCTGGGTCCGTCCCTGCATGCATGGTTTGTGGTATTGTGTCTGGCTACATCTCCTTGAGCATTTTGAAGGGCATTCTAGTCATTTGACATGTGGCAGAAAGTGATAGAAAAGAAGGAAAAATCAAAACCTTTTTGACTATTAGTCAAAGAATGCAGGGAAAATGTCATCATCAAAAATCTGACCATTTGTCCAACTACCTTGACTTGACAAATAGGTGTTAAATTTTATGAGAGTTCCTCTAGGCCTAACAGGAAGGGGATCTCAAGATTTGAAGCCATAGTTTCTTGATACAAGCTAAGATTTGTGTAGCATTAGATAGAATTAAATAGCTTAACTCGTTCAATCTATTGACTAGTTTAACTAGCTCAACCGGCCATTTTGGACAAATCTTTCTTCATGTTTTAGTTTCTTTTCCTTTAAATGCCATATAGTCTCACGAGTCATTAGTGATCATAAGTTATTTAAGAGAAACAGAGGAAAAAATTACAGAGAGAGCACAAGATTATGACACTTACAAAAGCTTTTGAGGCTGCCAGGACCATATCCACCCTGCATTAGAAAAAAAAATATCAGCATAGATTCTCGAACAAGAAAATACCTCAAGATTTCAGAAAAATAAAAATAAAAGAAAGGTATTCTAAATTTCTGAAAAGAATCTAACCTTATTGAAGTGGCCACCTTGTGATGCCATTACCTATAACATGACAAATGTGCACAAGAATGTATGAAAATAAATCCGACATTTTCATCCATTTATAGGATTAAAACATAAAGAAGAATAAAATACAAAAGAGTATTGACAGAGATATGCAGCATTGAAATGGCGAGAAGTGCAAGAAGGAAAACTAAAGCAAAGAACTTGGCCATGATTTTGGCAAAGGGCAAATCCCCACTTCTCTATCAAGTTAAATGTGATAGCAAAAGCAGAAGAAAACAATTAGCCAAAGTGAGAAGAGGGGATTTGTAGTGAGGAGGATTGATGTTTCTGGGGGGCTATAAATAGAGAAGAGAGGATTTGCAGTTGAGATCTGCTATTGAAAATTGACTGTTCAATTTGCTGTCTGTTGAGAAAAGTTGATAAAGAACAAAAAAAATCAGTAACAAGAATTTCGTCAAAATAGAAGGTTTTAACACGATTATGAATCGTTATTCTCAAACGATATTTACTGTCACCGAAATAAGTGCTTGAAGACTTCAATATCTGATAGTTTGCAGAAGTAAACAAATCTTAATCCAAGTTAGAATCAAGTAAAACTAAACTTGGAAAGGAAATTTTAGAACAAATATATAAAACTTGATTTGATCTTTGATTTGGATATAGGTATATCACTTTGATATTTGTGATATGTTTTTCAACATGAAAATTATCCCTATATATAAAACATCAATCATCGTATACGGGAATATGCTAAAAAAAGCCAAGGTGTAAAGGTTAATGAAAAGTCACTAGAAGTCAAAATCCCAACGAGCATATTTTTGTACTGGATGCTCATCCAGTTCTTCAAATTTTCCCTTGTGATTGCAACAAACCGCCCAGACGGTCGCCCATGCCATTTTTCAATCTTCACTGATTTTTGTTCTCGTTCTGTTTTCACTTGTTGTTCTCATGGTTGACCACTTTCATTACTTCAAACATCACTTCTCATTGTTAATTTGAACAATATCCAACAATTCCTCACTTGTTCAAATATAAAATGAGTACAAACTCAAGTTTAACGAATACATAGAATATGAATATTTTTTTATTTAAATCTAACTTTAATATAGATCTCACATAGTGATCATCGAAATCTTAAGTACCATGAAAGCTCTGAATCTATTCTTCCTTTTGATGATACCGGTGAAATCACACACATAAATATCAAGTGTTCCAGTTCCACACAAACTCGTTTAGAGCTTTTATGGCCTTGCACTTATCTCATTTATAAATTTTTCAGAGAGAAACTCAAACTCTCTATTAAGGGTGTGTTTGTCTTCCATTATTAGGAAAAAAATAGAGTAATGAATAGTATTTTTTAGAGAATGTGTGGTTGAAAAGTAAAGTAATTTTTTTGATTTGTGTGTAGAATATTTTATTGGGTGAATGTGTGATGGAAAATCTTACTGTAACAAATAATTTTTTGAAATAATGGTAAACAAATAAGGGCTAAGGTGAAACCACCACGAAGTTTATATAAATAAAGTTTTTATAGTATTTTTGTCACTTTTAGAAATAATTGATCCACCAAAATGAACTTTATTAAGAGTTATTGAAACTCAACCTTCCTATTCGAGAAAACCAACACTCATAACCTAAGAAAGGAATAATTAAGTGAAGAATCTATCCACTTTTCAAATAAATTGTTGTTACCCTTCGAACTTGAAGTATACTTGTTAGTATAGTCAGGTAGTGTTGTCGTCACTGGTGGATTTAATTATGGAGTTTTAACTATATCCTACTAGTTGTAGTTTGCACTAATTCCCCTGTGATCAATTTAGTGAATGGATTAGCCAAATTCTCATAACTTATCTCATTTATAAATTTTTCAGAGAGAAACTCAAACTCTCTATTAAGGGTGTGTTTGTCTTCCATTATTAGGAAAAAAATAGAGTAATGAATAGTATTTTTTAAAGAATGTGTGGTTGAAAAGTAAAGTAATTTTTTTGATTTGTGTGTAGAATATTTTATTGGGTGAATGTGTGGTGGAAAATCTTACTGTAACAAATAATTTTTTGAAATAATGGTAAACAAATAGGGGCTAAGGTGAAACCACCACGAAGTTTATATAAATAAAGTTCTTATAGTATTTTTATCACTTTTAGAAATATTTGATCCACCAAAATGAATTTTATTAAGAGTTATTGAAACTCAACCTTCCTATTCGAGAAAACCAGCACTCATAACCTAAGAAAGGAATAATTAAGTGAAGAATCTATCCACTTTTCAAATAAATTGTTGTTACCCTTCGAACTTGAAGTATACTTGTTAGTATAGTCAGGTAGTGTTGTCGTCGCTGGTGGATTCAATTATGGAGTTTTAACTCTATCCTACTAGTTGTAGTTTGCACTAATTCCCCTGTGATCAATTTTGTGAATGGATTAGCCAAATTCTCATTAACTTCACATAAGTAAGTGAAATTATTCATTCTTTAATTAATTTCCTCACATAATCATGTTTTAGACTCATATGTCTAGACTTACAATTATACACTTCATTATATGTTCTAGTTAAAGTTGCTTGACAATCACACAAGATAGATATGGAAGAATTATTAATTTCTCCCAATGAAATTTCATACATTAGATCCCTAAACCGTTCAACTTATTTTTCGATTTCAGCCAATGTGACAAATTCTGATTCCATAGTTGAGTGAGTAATATACATTTCTTGGATTTCCAAGAGACCGCACTTCCTCTAAGGATAGATACCTAACCTGAGGTTGATTTATTCTCACCAACAATAGATATTCAACTAGTATCTGTAAATCTTTCTAGGATTATCGAGAACTTATAATATTGGAGACTTAGATTCTTGATTTTCTTCAAATAACCAAAATCTCTTCCAATAGCCTTCCAATGTTCTTGTACATTGCACAGCATACATTCGACTCTCGATTGCACTTGCATACTCAAGTTGTGCTATAACTCTTCCATAATTCTTTACAAGTTTCAAACTTGGATCAAATGGAGTGTTAGCCTCTTTAATGTTAAAGTGTCTGAACTTATTAATCACATTATCAACAAAACGTGATTGGCTTAACATATAACCCCCATTAGTCTTGGTGACTTTAATACCTAGTATGGTATCAAATTGACCAAAATCTTTCATTTTGAAAGTGGAAGATATAAATCTCTTTATTTCTTTTATACTTTGCATTTGAATTGCTTACAATCAACATTTCATCCATATAAAAGCAAATGAGTACTTCATGATTATCACATACTTTTGAGTATAAATATTTATCAACACTACTATGTTTAAGGTTTTTGCCAAATGGCCAAGGTCACATAAGCCATGTATTAAGATTTGGAGTTCTATCTTAAAATGTCAATCTTATTAAAATGAGTAACCCAAACTCTTATAAATTGGTCTATATTTTCATCTTTATTCGATGTGAAATTTTATCCATTAACATACCCTTGCAAAATGGTGGCTCGTTTGAAAAGGTCAATCTTGAAATTTGTGTGCTCAATTTTTTTAGAATTTTATTCGGATCGAATTGCTCATTAGAGTTTAATGGACTCAATACCATGTTAAAATTTTGAGTTCCATCTTAAAAAGTCAACATTATTAAGAGGAGTAACTCAAACTCTTATAAATTGGTATATATTTTCATCTTGATTCGATGTGAAATTTTATCACTTAACACCCTGGACGTGCAGATGCTCAACTAATAGGGGACGCCACATGCGTCCCTGGAGTGACAGACCTATGTGGCCCGTCAGTCTAGCAAAACCCTATGTTTAAATCCAAAGATATTATTGTTAAGTCAAACTTTTCGTGTCATTTTTTTGGTGTTTGTTTTAATTCATATAAGAATTTTATTAGTTTCCATACTTTATCCTCATTTTCAAGTAGAATAAAACCTTTTGATTATTCCATATAGACTCCTGATCGAGATCTCCATTTAAGAATGTCTTTTTAACCTTCATTTGATGTGTATGCAAATCATAGTTGAAGCTAAAGTGAATCTAATCATAATTGATGTTATTCGTGCAACTGGTGCATACGTGTCAAAATAATCTATTCTTTCTTTTTGTCGATACCCTTTGGCCACTAACATAGCTATAAAAGTATTGAGAGTACCATCCGCATTGTACTTCCTCCTAAATACACATTTGCAGCCTATAGATTTCGATCTAGGTGATAAATCGACTAATTTGAAAGTGTTGTTTGACATTATTGAATCAACTTCATCAATTACAGCATCCTTCCAAAAGGTTTATCTCTAGATGACATTGCTTCTTGATAAGTTTTAGGATCACTTTCCACTTGAAGAACATACATAGTAGTTGTTGTGACACTTTTCTCATTTTCCTCAACTAAATAGAAAGAAATAAGTTTAGAGAATAATTCGTCAGGTCCTAGCACATTTTCCCTTTGAGCTCCTTTACTTGTAAGTTTACTCGTGTCAACATCTTCGGAATGTGTTTCTTCTTATGATATTGCAGAATTAGGAATTTTCATGTGAAGTTCCCTTAGAGAATTATTATCCAATTATAATATATTCTCAAAGAACTCTACTTCACGAGATGCAATAATAACATTGGTTTTCATGATTAATAAATGATATGCCTTGCTATTTTGGGCATATCTGACAAAAGAGATTTGATCCTTCTAAGACTCAACTTAATCCTTTTTTGATCTATATTCTTATTATAAGCAAGACATCTCCACATTTTTAAATAATCAATGCTCATTTTTTCCCTTTCCACAATTCATATAGAGAAATCTTAATTCTTAGAAGGCATGTACTTAATAAAGTTTCACCCCATAAGTTAGATGACAACTTAGCATTTAATAATATAGCATTTATTATTCCAACAAGTGCCCTATTCATTCTCTCAGCCAAACTATTTTGTTGGGGTGTTCTATGTACAATACATTAATGTATTATGTCATATTGTTTATAAAAAAAAGATTAAATTCATTAGAGAAGTATTCACCTCCCCTTTCGCTTCTAAGGATTTTAATCTTTCTATTGATTTTCTACTTCGAATTTGTATATCTTAAAGATGTTAAAGGCTTCATCCTTATGTTTCATTAAGTAAATATAGCAAAATCTAGAATGATTATCGGTAAATGTAATAAAGTATCTATTACTTCATCTAGTTAACATTCTATTTACTTCACATATATCGAAATGATTTAAGTCTAGCAAATTAGATTTCATTTCAACACTATGAAAATGTTTCTTAATCAAATTAAATTTAACACTTAATTCACATCTATTATATTCTATGTGTTCACATGAAATCATTTCGATTTTTATCATTCTTATTAAAGTAGAAAAGTCAATATATCATAGTCTATCATACCGTAAAGAAATAGACTCAACATAATTTAAATTTGTAGTTTTGTTGATGTTATTGTCAATAATATAAAGTTTGACCATTCGATCATTAGAATAGCATTTTTCAACAAATACACCATTCCGGGAAAGTACAAGTTTATCCGACGCATATTTGGACTTAATACCCAGTTTTCCTAACAAATCACCACCTACAAGATTTCTAATCATATGTGGTACATGCAACACATTTATTAATGTGATCTTTTTACTGGGTGTGAATTGTAAGTCTATGCTTCTTTTGTCAACAACATTTGATTGAACCCCATTCCCTATTTGAATGTGTTCGTCATCCACTTCTTGATAGTTTTTGAAAAGAGATATATCATAGCACACATGTATGGTGACGTAAGTATCATACCACCATCTTTGAACCTTTTCTTTGACCGAATTCACAATGTTCACGGTAACAATGAAATTGTCAACGGAGTTCATTTTTCCTTCTTGGATTGGTTGTTTGCGATGTCTACAATTCCAAGCATAATATTCGAGTTTACCACATACATAATAAGAAACTTTGAATTTATTTTTGTTCTTGTTATCTGTGTTGGGGCTTGATGATTTCCTCTTCTTGGAATCATTCTTGTATTTGTTTGGTTGATCCACACCATATTTGGAAGTGCCTTCGTGAGAATGTTCATTTCCATCTCGTGACCTTGACCCTTCCTTCATGTGAAGATGCTTTTGAATCTCTTCCAAAGAATAATGTTGGGAGCTGTGAAAATTTTTCTTTCTATAACTCTCCCGTGAAGATGACAATTTCACAATGATTGTACCAACTTGAAATGTTTCGGGAAGATCAATTTTCATAACCTTCATTTTATTGACAATAAGTTGCAGCTCATGTACTTGTCCTAACAATGACAAGTTATCCAAAAATTTGAAATCAAAATATTTAGATATCAGAAATTTTTTGGTATCTTCCTCCTCAACCTTGTATTTAGTTTCCATCGATTCTCATACCTCCTTTTGCGAGTGTTATTTGATAGAGATCATGGAGGGAATCGGAGAGAGCGCTCAAGATGTGTCATCTCATATCAATTCATCTTCTTCACTTTTTTTTTTGGCCATTGATTCATTGGTATCATTTGGGGTTGGTTCCGTCAATGGCGCCAAATCCAGATCCAAGATATAAAAGATCTTCAAGGCTGTAAGAAGAAACTTTAACTTGTCCTTCCATCTTGTAAAGTTCGACCCGTCAAATTTGTCCAAGTCTCGCAGGGTCTTGATTCGTCATCTTTATTGTAGCCATGGTTGTCTCGTTCTCCATATTGAAAATACCGTTTGAGATTGTTGAGAAAAGTTGATAAAGAATAAGAAAAATCAGCAACAAGAATTTCGTCAAAATGATAGGTTTGAACACGATTATGAATCGCTTTCTTCAAACGATATTTGCTTCCACCAAAATAAGTGTTTGAAAGCTTTAATGGCAAATAGTTTAGAGTAGTAAATAAATCTTAATCCAAGTTAGAATTAAGTAAAAAAAAAACTTGGAAATGAACTTTTAGAACAAATATATAAAACTTGATTTGATCTTTTGATTTGGATATAAGTGTATTAGTTTAATGTTTGTGATATGGTTTCCAACATAAAAACTATCCTTATTTATAGAACATCAATAATCATGCATGGAAATGTGCCAAAAATGTATAAAGTTAAGTGAAAAGACAATAGAATTCAAAACCCCAACCAATATATTTTTGTACTGGGCTGTTGTCCAATACAAAATTGATTGCCCACCCAGTTCATCAAATTTGTCCCTGTAATTGCAACGCCAGACCGGACAACCGCCTAGGCTTGCCAGCCTAGGCCATTTTTTGGCATTCACTGTCTTTTGTTCTCGTTTTGTTTTCGCTAGTTTTTCTCGTGGTTGACCACTTTCATTGCTTCCAAAATTACTGTTCATTGTTAATTTAAACAATATCCAACATTGTCCATCAATGATCTATGACACATCATTTTACATATATTTTTAAGCACAAGTGAGAGTGAGAGAAAAGTTAAACATGTTAATTTAAAGTAATGTATCAATGAATTATTGGGTGAACAATCAATTTTGGACATTAGATCTCAACTAATAAATAGACTTTGTGTGTTGGGGAGTGGGATGGGTGGGGTATTCATTTTTAGTGATGTTTTATAGTCCATTTGTCTATCATTATTTTAAAAATAAAATTCTCAAACTTATTTTAATTATACATTTTCACAATAAATTCACAATAAAATATTGTGTAAATATAAAAATTTTCCTTACATTTTAACTAAATATTCTTCAAAGATTTATTATTCCAAAACTTATTTCCAAGCTTTAGTTATAGACAAATATGGGCTTAGATTGTGTTTAACATGAGTCTATATTGCGACAGTTGTACCATTTAATGAGTTCTTCATTTAAGTGCAATGATTTAAGGTTCATTTTATAATGCTTAAGATATGATGTCACTTAGACTGTATTTACCACTACTATAACATTATTGAAAAATTTGGTAGCCCACCGACTAGTCAAGAAATTTATTTTGTTTAGACCCCACTTGTAATAAATGGACACTAGTGTCACCATATTTCATCTACAATTTGATGTATTAATTTGTTATTTTCATAGTTCAATTATTGCATGAAAATTAAAAGGCATATAAGATTTTATCATTAAGGGTCCGTTTGATTGTAAGAGTAGAATTTGGGTAGAAAGAAAATAAATTATAGGGAATTGAATTGTCTAAAATTGTTTTTGAAGGAATTGTCAATTAATTGTGTTTAATTGGTATAATTTTTTACCTGAAAAATGTTGAAATTTTGGATCTTTTAGTATTCGTTTGACTTTATTTTCCATGAAAATTGTCAAATAAAGGGAAATTTATTTTTAAAATTGTCCATAAAATTTGTTTTCATTTCAAAAAAATAAAAATAAAAAGAGTCTGGAAATAATTTTCCCACCAAAATAGTGGGAAAATAAATTCAACAAAAACATGGAAAAAGGGGTGTGGGAGGAAAATATTTTCCATAGAAAATTTTGACTATAAAATATCTATTGAAATTGCACCACTTTTCTTTTATGCATCGGATGAAGTGTGATTGCTAATAATTAAGAGGTTGTAGTCAAGATTTTATTGAGATACAACTTCGATAAAATAATCAAATAATTCCTAAATTCAATTTTCTTTTCTTTTGGACAAAATTCCATTTCGCTATATCGAGCCACACTATGATTATTTATGAACCATAATCTTGAAAAAGAAGCAGGTAAAAATGTTCAAATCTAATGATCCACACAAATTATTACAATGTGGGATAGCATTGAAGACGTGGGGGTGTGTTAGGGAATTTGTGGATAGAGTCCCTAAACTAATATTATTGTAAACAGATCATAAATATCCATGAAGCCAATAGAGAATAATAAAATTAATTTATTTATTAAAGTAGAGTTTTTTAATCACAGCAGAAGTTGAAAGCTGAAACCAAATGCATGTGATTGAGAAAGGCAACAACATGAATCAAGCCCCGTTTCCTTGGACAAAACTGCCTACTCTGCGCTGTAGCCCATCCCTTTTGGCCTTTCCTTATCCAAATGTTCGTAAGGTACATATTATATTATTTTGTTGGGGGTCTACTTAAAATAATAATTTTTTGAAAAATGTGTGGTTAAAAAAAATGAAAAATTTAAATGTATGTTTAATATTATTTTATTAAAAAATTTGGTTGAAAATCGAACTAATTCAAGAATGGAGCTCAAAAAGGGGCTTACGACTATCTGTGAAGATGTATCGTGGAGCATATTGCTCGATGATGAATATTAGTTGTGTTCAAATGTGTTGATTGTTTAAATTTGAAATGACTTAGCTTATCATGGGTCGTTCGTGAGCCATACCTACCCTCAAAAGTGTGCTTCACTTTGCCACAAGATCAATGTTCTGGATTGAAGTGTCAAAATGTAACCTATCAAGTTCGAGATAACTTAATAAGGGAAATTCATGTAACAATCTGTCACAAATCCTACTATGAGCCAATTCTCCTCTACATTCAGGGAATAACGACCTTGATTGTAGAGACTCACAGTCTACATGAGCTTGTATATAGAAAAAAGATAATGTTGACATTGATTTCTTCACGGGTCATGTGAATAATAGATCTCGACCTCTACTCACGTCCACGCATATGGCTCTTGCACATTTGGATAAATCGTTAGAAGCACGTGACCTTCTCTGAAGGTGAGAGCCGTGATCGCAAGCACTTCAACAGTAAAGTCAATCAACGTGTGTAGATGTATTTAGGCGTGAGAAGGGCGAAAGGCGTGAGCCACAATAGTATATATACATCAGTGTTTATAAGAGAGAATGAATAAGAGCAATATTACTATGAGTGTGTTTAATTTTATTACAATCAAATAACACAAAGTATGAGCTTTTATGGTAGAAGGGATAGTATGGTTAGCGTTGAATGAAGAGACATAAGTGAATTTTTTCGTATAAGTAACTTTTTATAAATCTTTGTCTTATTTGTAATATTTTTAACTCAATAAGCAATTTTTTTCTTGTAAATACTTTTTACTTATAAATAATTTAGTTATAAAGTAATTTTTTGCTTATAAATAATTTTGTTAGTTATTGTATTTGCATTTATAAGTTAGTTTTAAACAAAATAGGTGGATCGAAAATAATTGTTTTAAATACGGTAAGATTGGAAGAAAACATGAAGAATGGCAAAAATAATCGAGTTTGTGGATTGAGAAATACGCTCCAAATTATACTAATGATTAAAAAATTATCAAACATCAGTTTTTCCAATTTTTCATTAACATTGCCACCCAAAAAGGGTTAAAAACGATGGAGAAAATCCCTAAAATTGTCCGACAGATTCCTTGAGCAAAAATCTGCACGCCTACTTTCTTTTATGGCCTTTCCAATTCCTTTAGACCATTCTCCATTGTGTTGAAGTTCTCCTGCGCGCAATAAGCATGAATTTGTACTGAATTTCTAATATGACCAGATCCCAGAATGAACTCCTTATGTAATTGTAATTTCAATTTTCTTCAGAAGTATGCTGATTCTATATACCTTCGAGTTTGCACTTGAATTGGACTCCTTGAAAATTTGAAGTTAAAAAAAATAAATAAATAAATAAAAAATATTCAACCAAATTGATCAAATCAAACCGAGTTGGGTCTGCTTGGATCGGTTTGAACCAAAGTTATGTTCAATTAATTATAACCATACAAGTCGGTTTGGGTTGATTGAAGATAAGTAACTAACCCGTTGATATAATTTTTTTTAAAAAATTTTAAATTAAGATTTTTTAAACTTAAAACATAAAATAATAAAAACACGAACATAATTCTTCCTCAAATAATTTATTTACCGCCTATTCATCTTCTACCAAAATTCCAAATTCCAAAAGAAAATAAAAGTAAAGCAAGGATTGTTAAAAGCTCAAAATTTAGATTGTCGCCTTACTTTCATTTTGGTGTAATTGTTTATTGATAAACTATCATTATAATACACACAAATTTATTGAATTTTATTTACTCTTCTCTTTTTTTCTTTCTTTTCATAATACGTTATCAACATGAAAACTTAATTTTCAAAGTTTAGTGAAAGTAATAATTTTTTTAAAAACATAGTCATCTATCACGTGTACCAAAATTAATTTGGTAACATGCGATTTTTTTATATATACATGTCTCGTTTGCCAATCAATTTTGTGATTTTTTCAAGCATGATTAATTTGTATGTATTTGTGCTTAGCTTCATGTACCCAAATTTTTTTCATTTTGCAACTATTGTTTTTTGTTAAGCAAATACATAGATTTGTCAATTACACATATTCTATCAATTAGCACTACTATTTTCTGTGAACACCGTGTTTTGTGGCTTACGTTAATCCGAAATCAATGGTTTCTTTGCACTATTGCCGCCACCAAAGGCTCTTCTTCGCCTTTTGTTTGCACACATTAATTCATGCTTTATGTATTAGCTGGTTCGAGTCGTTTCTTTTTTTACTACGGCATGTTGATCAATTCATCAATTCATGTTTGTTTTAATTTTTTTTCTTCATCTCTATATTTGCAAAATATATACATGATAATTATTAAATACCCTTCGTATCTTTAACCCGATTAAATAACTTTAGATATTCTATTATAAACTTTAAATTAATAACTTATCGTATTGTTGCTCCTGAAGTGGCACAACATTGTAACTAATATTTCAGAAAAATATTAATCATAGATCTATTTATTATAAATAATTTTTTGTTGCTCCTAAAGTAGCACAACATTTTAATTAATATTTTTGAAAAATATTACTTACTCCTGAAGAGCATAAACTATAATTTTCAATATTCCAGAAAAATGTTGACATATTATTTTTTAAGAAGCAATAGTAAAATACAATATGCTCCCGAGGTAATACATGTTTCGAAAAATTTATTATTTTAAATTAGTATTTATTCTTGAAGGAAAACACCTAATTTATGTCATGTTGATATTGACTGATTGATGTTTAATCATATTTTTCGAAACTAATTATATTTCCTTTTGTTTTATTGTGTAGTTAATCAAATGGTAAATATTACAAAACTTGAGTTTAGTGCACTTGACATATCTAGCAAAGACTATTTGTCATGGATACTCGATATGAATATTAATCTTATCTCAAAAGGTTTGAAAAAGACAATAAAAGAAGGAAACAAAGAATCCATATATGATCGTGCAACCCACATCTTCCTTAGTTATTATCTTGAAGATGAATTGAAATTTGAATATCTCATTGAGAAATCTACACGTTCTTTGAAAAATATTAACTGAAATATTTGAATCATAGGACTATAATCCTCCTCAAACCCCGCTATGAGTGGATGTACATTCGTTTCCAAGACTTCAAAACTGTATAAAAGCACTGCAAACATTTGCATTCAAGAAATTTGTTCATTAAATTTGAATTGTGACTCAAAGATTTCAGTTATCAACATTAGAAAGGGTATCTGTACTCTTTTTCCTTTATCCCACTAGATTTTCCTAATAATGTTTTAATAAGGCAGCATTTATCTTTAATACTCTAAAATAATTGTATTCTTTTTTCTTTGTTTGATTTTTTGTCCTACAAGATTTTTATCAAATAAAATTTTAACGAAACAAATATTTTATAATATGCCATTCAAGTGAGAGTGTTGTAAATGATATGTTTATTAGTGAATGACAATTGTATTCCTACAGTCCTAAAAATTATTACTATTGTATCCCTAATCATTTTCTATAAATATAAGGCTTCGATTCTCATAATACACACAAATTTATTAACTTCTATTATTTCTTCTCTTTTTCTCTCTTTTCACAAAATAACCAAAGGTATACAAAAATAAAAACAAAAACAAAAAGTAAAATAAAATAAATAAATAAACACACCCAGCCCCATTTTGTTTATTTTATTTTATTTTAATGTTTCAAATTTAAATTATATTAAAATATGAATAAAATAATAAAATAATAAATAAAAATATTTTAATTCCTGCCCACTCCGTTTCCATCGTTAGGCTATAGCCACATTACCCTTTAAAAGATTTTCTGAAATTTCCGATTGATTCATCTACATTTCCATGTTAATATTGCCCCCACAAAATTGAGAGAAAAAACATTCCGGAGACTACAACATAAAGTTTAATATCAGAAAAGAGAAAATTGTATCTTTTAGCTTGTTTGGTGTAGTGAAAAATGATTTTTTTTTTTTTTTTAATATGTTATTGAAAAGTGAGAAGTTATGGAGCCCATAGAATATGTTGATGAAAGTAATTTTGGGAAAACATAATTTTTTGAAAAAAATAGTACCGAACGAAACCATTTATTTCCCAAGTATGGATATGTAGAAAAACTAAAGGATAGAAAACGAAAATTGACTGAAACTAACATAGAAATTGATAGTAGCAGGAAACGAAAGATAGAATTCAATATGATGAATACATTGAAGGAACTAATGATAGAAGGATTTTATTATTCATCAAGCTCAAGTAAAACATTGAATACAAAGCTCTATTTATAGAGTAAATTCCTAACAAACTAAAGAAGAATCTAGATGAAGCATGTGCTGGCCGTATGATAAGAAGGATCTGGAAGAAGAGCTGTGCAGGCCGTGTGAACTGATATTGCTGGTGATCTGATGAGCTGGAGAATATTCCAACACGCCCGATGGAACATCTTGAACTGTGGGGAGAAAAATAGAGATGCAAGAGAAGCTGTTGGAGGAGAAGCCTGGGATTGAAGACAATTGAATGTCCAGCAGAAAGGCATTCCAAAGAAGAAAAAAACAGCAATATACTTCAATTGGAATGAAAGAGCATCCATGGCTCTGAAACTGGGGGTTTGCTGAAGAAAACTTCATCAACATTGATGAGTAAAATAGAAACTGGAAATGCTAAACAACTCCAGCAAAACTAGATTAGTATCAGCTGGTGAAAATCCATAGACAGTGACCCATTCTTCGTCCATGGCTCTGTATTACTTGTAATTTTCACATGGGACCACCAGCTCGAACTCACAATGGGGCCCTACTGTTGCTTACCAACAATGCAATTTCCATGCTTCTGCAAACATTTTGACAAACACTTGACGGACGAGAATGAAAGAAACTGAGTTGCAGACACAAGAAAGCATTTGCTCTAATACCATGTAGAAAAACTAAAGGATAGAAAAAAAAATTGATAGAAACTAACATAGAAATTGATAGTAGCAGGAACTGAAAGATAGAATTCAATATGATGAACACATTGAAGGAACTGATGATAGAAGGATTTTATTATTCATCAAGCTCAAGTAAAACATTGAATACAAAACTCTATTTATAGAGTAAATTCCTAACAAACTAAAGAAGAATCTAGATGAAGCATGTGCTGGTCGTGTTATAAGAAGGATCTGGAAGAAGAGCTGTGCAGGCCGTGTGAACTGATATTGCTGGTGATCTGATGAGCTGGAGAATATTCCAACACTCTTCCCTCAAAATGGAACATCTTGAACTGTGGGGAGAAAATAGAGATGCAAGAGAAGCTGTTGAAGGAGAAGCCTGGGATTGAAGACAATTGAATGTCCAGCAGAAAGGCATTCCAAAGAAGGAAAAAAAACAACAATATACTTCAATCGGAATGAAAGAGCAACCATGGCTCTGAAATCGGGGATTTGCTGAAGAAAAACTTCATCAACATTGATGAGTAAAATAGAAACTGGAAATGCTAAACAACTCCAGCAAAACTAGATTAGTATCAGCTGGTGAAAATCCATAGATTCCTCGTCCATGGCTCTGTATTACTTGCAATTTTCACATGGGACCACCAGCTCGAACTCACAATGGGGCCCTGCTGTTGCTTACCAACAATGCAATCTCCATGCTTCTGCAAGCATTTTGACCAACACATGGCGGACGAGAATGAAAGTGACAGAGTTGCAGACGGAAGAAAGCATTTGCTCTGATACCATGTAGAAAAACTAAAGGATAGAAAACGAAAATTGA
>CAIGRN010024087.1:0-35075 GCA_903798345.1 Fraxinus anomala
TGCTACAAGACTCTGGTATATACATGACAGAATAAAAGGGTGATCCCATAAATCATGGCCATCAACCATTTTGGGGAGGGACACAAATGATGAATAATGCTATGTAGCACCACTGGTGTTTAACACTTTCATTGGACCTATTATTTAATGCCACCTAAACTAGTACTAAACACCTATGATGCTACATAGCAATATTCTTATCTTGTTGGTTAAAATTGCTCTACTCTATAATATTCTAGGCCTACTATTAATCATAGCATAATTAACGCTGAAAATATTTAAGTATTAGCAGGTGCGAGTGAAAAATAAAGTCTAACATGTAACTGCAACAAAAAGAAAGCAAATCAATGAGCTATAGTCAAATAGGAAACTTGTGTCTACAAGTCATGATATTTTAAACTTGTGTAGCATATGTCTTGCTCCAAAAGTCATATATACAGGAGCTATCTTAGACACAAGGGGAAAGACAAGCGAAGGAAGAGGAACAAACCTTGCAGCCTGGGGAGTTGATGCCTTCTTCCCCTTGACTTTTAATGCTGAGTTGGAAAGCAAACAAGATCTACAGAGAGATGATAAGTAGGAAAAAGAGTTAATTATTTGCATGAGGGGAAGGAAAAGAACAACCTCTTCTTGCTTTGTAGTATTAGCAGGAAGGAGCAAAATGTATCCATCATTTATTCTACACATAGCATAAACCAGCCAAAATGCTTTTATATTTTTTAATGTAAGAACAATTTGTTTTTGTTAATCATCTGATTTCTCATTTTCTCTATATTCTCCTACTTGTACGTCTCTTTCATGTCATCGTTTATCATCATCATCAACCAGTATGCACAAGTCATTGCTAATTCTCAAATCCGAAGCTGTATGAATTAGCAAGTCTTGCGAATATGAAATGATCCTTCGGTTTAAGAGTGTAAGAATTGCATCACACTCCCCTAAAATTGGTAAATCCACAAGGATCAAATAGGCTAGCTAGGTCAACAACGCATAGAGAGAATTTGAACTGATCAATTATCTATCAAAATGAGAAATTGATAAAGGAGGAAAAGAAAGTCAAGATGGTCACTTGCCTCCCATTTGTTGGAGGAAATTTTCCTGCTATATAGAGTGGCCATCCTAGAAAACTTCCATGAGAAGTAATATGGCCGTTTGATCACAATTGCGATATTTAGGATGATACAAGGTAATTACTGGATCCAGGTAAAGTTCAAACAAGCATTTCAATTCTCTCATCATAAATTTGTCCATCTTTTGCCTCGCAACATAAGCAAAGTGCTTATGAAAATAACCCTTGCCAATGTGCAGACCAATCAAGTGTCATGTGAAGGATATTATATCCTATATGCCCTCATTTTTATCAAGAAACCCCTGAATTAACATTGTATGAGTTTGCGGATTAAGCTGGCAACCAAGTTTCTCCATGACATTTACCAGCTCAGAGCACCTATCAACAAGCCCCCTTTTCAACAACCCATCAATCAGAAGCTTCCAAGCAACTTCATCATAATTGTAACCACATTGAATAAGCATACAAAATGCAGACTTAGCCTTCTCATCATTCCCTTCGTCATACAGTCCACAAACAAGCAGCTTATAGGATTCCACATGTGGTAGAAGTCCAAGCTTGAGCATGGTATCAAGTATCTTCATTGCTTCCTCATACATTTTCAACTTGCAGCAACAATTCACCAGTGCATTATACATGTCTTCATTGGGAGACATTCCACATTGTTTCATATGATCAACCAACCTCCAGGCTTCTTCAAGACGTCCTTCTCGGCACAGTCCAGTGGTGAGTGCATTATAAGTGTTAACATTTGGTGAGCAACCATTGCCAACCATTTTCTCGAAGAGCTTAAGAGCCGTATCATATTCCATTATTTTCCAGACATCTGCAATATTAATTAAGTTTTCTTCTGTTTTTCGATCAAGTCCTGTTCTACAACCACTTCCATTCATTCGTTTCTCATGTAAGAGATGTTTGATTAAAACAGAGTAGGTATAATGAGATGGTTCACATCTAGCATCAACCATACATTTAAGCATATCAAAAGCACGATCTAGTAAACCTGAACGTCCATATCCATCAATTAATACTGTGTATGTCTTGAAATCTGGTTGCACCCCTTCTACTTTCATTTTGGCCATCATTTCCTCTGCCTCTTTCAACTTCCCTTGGTTGCAGTATGCAACGAGAAATGAAGTGTATGTGCAAACGTCAGGTTTATTTCCCAGGGAAACCATCTGATGAAATACCCTATAAGCATGATCAAAGGCATATACTTTTAACATTTGTTCAATGAGAATAGTGTAAGTAACAATTGTAGGTTTCACACCTTCTTCCAGCATCCTTTCCAGAAATTCTGCTGCTTCAGGCAATTTTTTCTCTTTGCACAGCCCACTAATCAGCACATTGTAAGTGTATGAGTTCGGACGGAAGCCCTCACTACTCATTCTTCCAAACAAAGTTAGGGCAAAATCAAACTTCCCTGCCTTGCAGAATCCATCAATCAGAGTAGTGTATATAACTTCATTTGAATTTAAACCATTCTCTTTGAGAGAGTCGTATACATGATAAGCCTTCTCAACCGCCCCTCTTTCACATAATGCATCAATAAGAGCACCATAAGTTAACTGGTCAGGAACTACATTTTGCTCTTCCATTAACCTGAGCAGCCTAAAAGCGCTATCTATATCACCCTCGTTACATTGTCCACATACTAATAAGTTGAAAGTTACAAGATTCGGAGACATCTTCTGCTCTAGCATCTTACTAAGAAGTGACATTGCCTTGTACACTTGTTTTACCTCACAATATCCAGATATTAACTCATTGTAGGTTCTCACATCTGGACGACAATTATGTGATTCCATCATGGCGAATATATCAAAAGCAGCATCAATAAATCCCTTCTTACAGTGCCCATCAATCAAAGCATTAAATGTCCCCACACTAGGAACCAACCTGTTATCTAACATTGCATCAAATAATATCCTTGCTTCATCAAGTTTACCATCTTTACAAGTACCATCGATAACAGCTGTATAAGTGTGAACATTTGGCTCACAACCTTTCTCCTTCATCTCCTGAAACAAGCTCAGAGCTTCCAAACTCCTACCTGAACCATACAGTGCATCAATCAAAATAGTGTATGTCCGGACATTAGGACAACAATTATCATCACCCATTTGCAAAAATAACTTCTTCGCCTCATCTACACTCCCAGATTCACACAGCCCATGCATCAAATTATTGTAAGAAACCTCATTCCTCCGACAACCTTTTTGTGGCATTGCCACAAAAACTTTATTCGCATTATTTACATCACTCCTCCTGCAATGACCTAAAATCAATGAAGTGTACGTATGTGTATCTGGCCTCAACCCGGCCTGCAAAATCTTACTTATGTACAACTCAGCCTCCCTCACATTACCCAATTTACAATATGCATTAATCATTGTATTGAATGTGTATATATTCGGCGAGAGCTTATCATCTAACATCTCCGTATAAACACATTTCATATCATCAACCATAAGAAAACGCGCCAGTGACATCAAGAGCGTGTTGTAACACCTAATGCTGAGCTTAAATCTGTAATCATTATCAGAAGTATTCATCTCCCGACATATATTCAACACAAAACTTGCGTCTTCTGCAGTTTCACAGGACTTAATCATTAAAATTCGTATTTTTTCAGCGACCCCAAGAAATTTATTGGGGATCAAAATGCGCAAAAGAGAAGAACACGCATGAACATTGGGTGTAAAACTGGGGGTACGGGAGAGAAAATAGAAGAAATTAAGCGCAGTTTGGGGATTAAGATGGGGGTGTTGGGAGAGGAACGACGAGAAAACAGAAGGGGATATTGCAGGGATTAGTTTTCTGAGGGAAGGGTGTTTTTGCCAATTGGGATGTGAAAGGAGGGAAAGGAGTTGAGAAGAAAGTTCAATGGCAATGGGGGTGGAAACGGGTAGTGGATCGGTAGTTTCAGAGGCAATTGAAAATGAGAACGGTTTGGTAAATGCCAACAGGAAAAAAACAGAAGAATGACTGGAGGATAGTAATGGTACCGGTTTGATGGTGGCGACAGCGGTTGATCGTATCATTCTGAATCGGAATACGACGGCGGCGGCGGCGGCGGCGGCGGAGGAGGAGCGGAGGACGCCATTCATGAATATAGATGGATGCTTTCAGTTAGGAGGTGAGATTCATGAAGCTGATTTTGGATCGAGGGAGATGGGGAAGAAAGAGACTAGAAAATGGAAACGCTGGGTTCTTGTGTGAGTGAACTATTCAGCGGCTGCTGAGTAGGGATTTTTGGGGGTGGCGTAGGTGTTTGGGTTGATGACCTGCTCGTGTCAGGTGTGTGTCCTTCGAAGAATTTCTTCGAGGACCAAAACGATGGAATGAATAAAGGAAAGGGTTTAATTTTCAACGACTCTTAAAATGGTATGTCCGTCTATAAAAATAGAAATCTTTCTCATCGATGATCATGATACGTCTTTAAAAAATGAAATTCATAATTAATGGAGGAATAATATCACCCTTTTGTTCAATGAAATTCAACTACTGAACCAAATTGGATAATTTACTCCTTGCTATAAATAATTGTAGGGAATCTTTGATAATTTAAATTTTATTTTCTTTCATATAGTGGACCTTAACTTTATGAAACAATGTTATTGCTAGAGCACAAAAAATTTGAAATTTTATATCGAGATACTATGCATATATAGTATGAACTATCCAATCCAAATAAGAATTATTGAACTGCGAATAATTAGTTCATGTTGTGTCACACTTGGCTACGTGGTGTGTGATAATTCGTAGAGTTTGAAATGTTTATATCTCAAAGCAATGTAAGAAATGAAGGAAATGGTTTATTTTTCAACGACTCTTAAAATGGTAAGTTGGTCTATAAAACTAGAAATCCTTCTCATATGTCAAATAATCGTTAATACTTGTACATCTTGAAAAAATTGAAATTATTGATTAATGAGGGAATAACATTACCCTTTTGTTCAATGAAATTCCACAATTGAATCAAAGTGGATAATTTACTCGTTACTAGAAAAAATTGCAACGAATCATTTGATAATACGGATTTTCTTCTAGATTTTAGACCTTGACTTTATGAAACAATGTTATTACTGAAGCGTGAAAAAATTGAAATCTTATACCGAGATACTTTGTATGGATAGTATGAAGTATCACATCCAAATAAGAACTCTTGAACCGCAAATAACTAGTTCATGTTGTGTCATACATGGCTACGTGATGTGTGATAATTCATATAGTTTGAAATGTTTAGAGCTCAAAAGAAATTAGTATGTTTTTTTAAATTAGTATGTTTTTTTAATATCTTATTTTGACATAAATTAGCGTGTACATAATTTTTTTAAAACAGCTTTATAATGTTTTTAAGCATAAACAAGAAAAAAAATTCATGTGCAAAATATAAATTTAGGCAATTCAATTGTCTAGAAATTAGAATTTGTTTGATTGACATGAAAAATATATCTTAGAAAAGAAAATATTTTCATTGTTTTGAGAAAAACAAAAACTTAATCCCAAAAAAATAAATTCCTTAAAAAGATGAACATTAAACATATTTTCAAAAGTTGGAAAATGTTTTTTATGGAAAAAAAATAGCAATCAAACAATCAAAGTAAGAATTTGAATGAAAAATTGACATTTTCCATAAAAAAATAAATACAATCAAACACAATTAATTTAGTTTTTAACCTAAAAAATATTATACTTTTTATTTTTTATTGGTAGGTTGATGAGAAAGAGGGGTTAGATAAAAAAGAGGGAGTGAATTACCTTAAAAATAAAAATCACATCTATAAAAAAAAAAACATATTTTACTTATTTTCAAGGAAAATATGGTCGCGTGACTAGAAGTAGGAAAATATTTTCCGTAAAAGAAATTGTAAAACAAACAGCAAAAAGGTAAAAAAAAAATTAGGTGAAAAAAATACATTTTCCATGAAAAATATTGACAATCGAACACACCCTAAAAGAAAACAAAGATCAAGATCTAGTGAAAGTCCCTTGTTGAACTTGCTCCTTCACATAAAAGAGTTATTCTCACAAATAGGTACTGAAATTCAAGAAAATTTTCATATTGGTCCTTAAATTTTGTTTTCAACATATTTAGTTACTAAAATTCAAAACATACATAATTGGTCGAACATATCCAAATATGCTTGACACATTGTAACTTTTTCTTAAACTTAGTCAACACGCCAAACGATGGACGAATCTCAACATAACAATTGGACCAAGTGTTCGATATACAAATACAACATGTTAGAAAGGAAATCAATTGCCTAAATGCTATCATGGCAGCATCTAGCTAGTCCCGTGCCTTCCCCGTCGAAGATTATGTTTGGAGTACGTGTTCTAGTATGTGTGTACTAACAACCAACACACCCGTTGCATAGTACTTGTCTTTAGCTGGTTCAGTTGAACAAGGGACACGGAAAAAAAGGAGTTGTGGGGATGAATCATCTTCGAAGGAATCAACTAACTCTAAGGTTCTCAGGCTGCAACAAGAACATAAATATACCTCCTGCTACTGAAACATTGAGAGACTCGAACTCTCCTGCCATTGGAATGCTTATAAGCTCACAAGATTGCCTACTTTCTTTTGAAAGACCAGCTCCTTCACTGCCCAAAACCAAGCACAAGGGCAAATCTGCCACAGAATCTGCAAAATCTTGAGAAAGCCTATGCACTTTATTGGAATTTTTGTTATCTGTAGGATGGCCAGCCAATATTTTCATTTGAAATTCTTTTCTGAGAGATTCTACATGAGTCCAATTACCAGAAACTATTGGAATCTGAAAGGAGGCTCCTCGAGAAGCTCTGAGTGCTTTCTCGTTGAATGGATCACAACAACCAGGAAGTAGAAAGACAGCACCCTGTTAAATTAATAAAACGTTTACATAAACATTATGGTGGTGAAAACCAGTTTGAGAAATCTCAAGAGGAAGATGTGACATGTATCTGCTCCCTCTTAATGCATCTAAATACTAGCTAGTAGCAAAAACCATTTATGTTCGTTAAATTAACAAAAATAAAAATAAAAGTTATGCATGCAATTTAAGGGTTTCTTTACATATTTGTCCCATCAAGACCTAATGCAATTTATTATTATTATTTTTTAAATCTTTTCCTTTAGAGCATTATAAATAACTTTTACTTTTAGGGCATCTTTGATGTAGTTTTTTTTAGAATAGATTTTATGAAAAAGGATTTTTTTGGGGAAAATGTGTGGTTAAAAAGTAGAGAAAAACTATGGGTCCATGTGCAAAAATATTTTATTGGGAGAATGTGTGGTTGAAAATGAGTTTTAAGGAAAAATGAGTTTGGAAGAATCTATACCAAACAGGGGCTTAATTTTCAATGCTGCCTCTCCTCAATAACATGATTAGATATCTGACTTCCGAATTCCACGAAATCCATTTACCTGTACCAGACCTTGAAACTTGTTCTGACTCTGTAATACAAAAAAAAAATTGCGGGTTCAGCTGTTTGGGGTTAAACACACGGTGCAAGACCCCAGCTGAACCAGCTCTCTGCACCTCAAACGTACAATAGCTACTTCTTTGCTTCCCGCCACCCCCTCCCCATCTCCCTCTCCCTCTCCCAAGAATTGTTCTGTCCAAAGGACAATGAATGCAAGCATGCTTTTATATATATAGACAAAATAAAAACCTAAAGAGTAGAATTCAAGAAGGAGATAGTAATATCTTTGCTTTAAATGGCAGAAGGAGCAATGTAAAGGCAACTTTTCAAGTTAGTATTATACAAGACTCACTATTTGGAAAGAGGAAAATAAAGAAAAAGAATAAAACTGACTTAAATTTGATGACTTAAATTTGAGCTAAGAGTTTCGTTTATTTGAATGAACATAAAATCTACAGTTTTTAATACAAGAGTTTCACGGTAGTATAAAAAGCATTATGTAATAAGTATGTATTCATTGCAAACCTGTCCTCTGAATGAATAAAAGATACCAAGTTTAAAAGCTAGAAACATCAATGAAGCCTGAGAAAATAGAAGATCAAATTTTCACTTTGAGTGCATTCGAACTATGCAGGTTAAAAAACAAATAAAGAGAAGAAAACCTGATTAACTTGCAATTCTACCATAGATTATTCAGATGGCTGAAGCGAGTTATGGATGCTGGGACATACATTACAATAAACAGGTGACGTCTACAACAACTAATTCTTGAATACATTACTATTAATTACTTACACCTCAATGCTTGTTGAAGATGGAGAAGCTGATGATTTCAGAACTATAAGGTGTAAAATCAAAAACTTACAAGGCAGCATAGTCACTTACCCATCTAAAGGCCGTTGCTGATCTTAGTAGTGTGCCGAGGTTACCAGGGTCCTGGAGAATTTACAACTTACAAGGATCAAACTTGTATGAAAATTTAGACTTAATAACTGCATCTTGTGATGAAGTTGTTCTCATAATAGCTCTCACAGTTTGATTTTACCAGATTTTATGTGACAACTGAAAAATGAATAGTTTTACACAGTGGATTACCATTTTCATATTTTATAAAAAATCGAATGTAATGTCAGATCATTCTATCATCAAACGTGTAGATGCTACCAAAATTGGAATTTATGTGATTTTAACTTGTATCTCCACTTCTTTGAGATGTAATAACATTCCTTAAGTATCGTCCATTTCTTGAGTATTACTACTAAAATTTTCAGTCTGTCAACACCAATAATTACACAGGTTACCTGATGCTGACGTATAATCAGGATCTTATACTGGCTCTATTTGATATATGTATGGTGACCTTTCTCATTGCATATTCAGTAGGCATGGACATGTATGTAGGGTGTCTAAAGCAGTTACTATCTATTTAAAGAAGCCATGTAGTAGAACAACTAAAGTATTAAATGAAAGCACCATTAGCAAATGTCTACACATCTCTAATTCAAAGTTGGTAATTGAAGGAAACCTGGATTCCATCAAGAACTAGAATTCGATGTGGGAAGGGAAACGATCTACAACAATCTTCATCATTCAGGCTGTTGCCGACAACAAGAAATGTTGAAGGTATTCTCATCAATGCAATGACTTCAACAGAATCAATGGACTGAAGCCCAGAAAGCTTTCTCATTATAGCTGAGCTGACATGAACCACATGAATAGCACGATCAGCTATATCTTGTGGGACATCATATTTGTCGAGTACAAGTAAGCACTCTATTGTAGGCCTATCTTGCAATGTTTCTTGAAAGTTGTATATTTCCCTGGAGACATTTGCAAGAGTCAGATCCCGTAAATTGAAGCATCAATTTTTTCATCTATCATTTTTTGCAGAGCTCCGACCTCTGATGGCATGCTACAACTTTACAAGAAGTCAAACAAACCTAATAGAGTCTAAACAAACAGAAAAAAGATGGGGCCTCAGACTGTTGGATAGAAAAACTGAAGTGAAATTACCAGATCATAAAGCATAAAGTGATTTGCAAATCACATACAGATCATAATCTTCAGTAGACACAGACGTGTGAAAAAAATGTACTCGACATTTTCATACCTGATACTGTGGGGACCAAACATATTGTTCCGATATTGGAAATAACCCATAATCCCTATTACAAGAGCAATGAGCAAAACGAATCACTAAGAGCGTGCATGCAGATTAATAGTTGTTCCACCCTTAATGTGAAAGCTACACTCAACCACTACAGGTTTTATTATAATGAAGGCGACCTTATACCTGTATTGATGTACTGACTATACAATATTAGGTCAACCCGCTGTCAAAGATAAGTATACAATATGACATGACTGCACAAGGTCAAACACATATCCTCTCAAGTCCAGACACCATACCAAGTATGCATCCTAAACTTTTGATATACAACGTGGAATCCATCTTACAGTTCAAAAGTTTTCTGCTCCTCAGTGGAATTCATACAAACACTTGGCAAACGCACCACTAACTCCATTATCTCCTTTCAAAAGCCATAACAACACGAAACTGGAGAACGAGAATCAATGCCAACGAATCCATATGCCCTTTAACTTCTTCATAAACGTGTTAAAAGAAAATTCAACACGACTCATTACTAATTTTCTAACCAAAGACACCAAAATTGAAGGTTCTTAACGCATAATCCAAAAATATGAAATCTTTGAACAAGCATCTGTATGCACCAATTAATCTGTATGCACCAATTACTCTTACACATACTGTTGAACAAAAATCCCAGGTACCCATTCTCAGTACCACATGAATAATCTGACAGCATAAGCCTAAAAAGACTAACGAAAAGAGAGAGAGAAAACAGACCTTATGGGAGCAGTCCCAACAACAAGAACCGAGCCATGAGAGTGTCTATAAGAGGAGCTCTGCCGAAGTTTGAGACAGTGTTTCACAAATGAGTTTGATGTACTTGTGATGGTTTTCACATGGTGGGGCAATGCAATTGTAATTTTTGATGCATTTTCAGTTTCTTCATCATCATGAGCTTCTGGGAAACAATTAATTTTGTGGGTTCTAATTCTGGTTTTGAAATGTGAAGGCTTGGTTTTGGAATTTGGAGCATTACTGTGTGGCAAAGGGGTAGCTGGTAACAAGAATGTGTTCAAACATAGCATTCTGTATGTTTTCTCTTTCATTTTATTGAAATTTCTCTAATATAGCATTTATCGATTTAGGACCATTCTTGTGGGCCCTCTACGACCGGTCTATTCCATCTGGTTATTTGGAAATTACATAGAACACATATTTTATAAGTTACATTTTCAAAAATCATATTTTAAATTTGCTTATACAAAAATCAAATGAAAATTTAATATTAATAATACTTTTATAAAATTAAATTAATTTATAAACAACTCTACCTCCATCATCCCATCTCATTTTCCCAATCCCTAAATTTTCATTCTCTCTACCTCTCATCTCGCTCGTCATCGGCACCGGCACCGGCACCGGCATGGCACCAATGCTCACAGCGACAAACGTTGCTCGCTGCTGTAGAGTCTATCAGCTGTAGTTTTGCTTTGTTTGGTGGTTTGATTGAAGCGCCGCCTCGATCCGATTTGTAGTTGTGTTTGTACGATGATTTGAGCGTCGCCTCAATTCGTTCTAATGGAGTTGTGGTTTCTACATCGGCACCTCGATTGCATCCACGCTAGGTGGTCTGCGATATGAGGGGCGATGACGCTATGAGGGGCGTTGCATCATTATGCAATGGTGATCTCTGTGTGTAATAGAAAAGAATGATGAAATCTATGATGGGCAGTGGTGATTTGTGCATATGATATTGTGTAGTGGTGAACTGTAGCGGCGATATTGCTGCACAGTGGTGCTGCGCAGAGGGGTTGCACTGCAGATGGCGATTGCAACAATGGAGATCGCAGCTACAGCGGCACAGGTCATGGTGATGATGATAAATTTTTTTGTTGTTGGATGGGTGTTGATGGTTTCCAGGCTTTAGTGGTTTTAGTGGTGGTGGTGGTAAACACGTTGGCTGCGATGTTTGAAACGATGATTTTGTTGTTGGGAAGTGGTGGTGATGGTTTTGGTGGTGGTGGTGGTGTGTTGGTGGGGTGCAGTTCTGTTATTGACGGCGGTGATGCGTTTTTGTGGTGTTAGTGTTAAGAGTTGTTGGTGGCGGTGACAACGTTATGTTGGTGGTGGTCACAAATGATTTGGTTGACTGTGACCAATAAATTAGTTGGTGTGTGACCAATAAATAATATGTGATCAATGAAATAGATAAATTGTGATCAATAAATACCGAGTGACCTAAAAATTTATTAATTTGTGATTAATAATTTGATAAATTGTGACCTAAATATAATTTGAGATCAATTAATTTGATGTTTTGTGACAATAAAATAAGGTGTGACTTATAAAATTTGTGATTTGTGAATAATTAATAATATGTGATTACTAATTTAAGATATTTGTAATCAATGAATAAATTGTGATGTATAAATTTTTGTTTTGTGGTCGATGAACAAATTGTGACCTATAAAATTTTTGAATTGTGATTGTAAAATAATTTGTGACATAAAAAAAATGTGATTTGTGACCAATTAATAATATGTGACCAATTATATGGAATTTGTGACCAAATTATATAGAATTGTGATCTTAATATATTTAATTAATAAAATTTCTATTTAATTTATTTATTTATAAATAAAATTTAAAAAACTCTGAGATTTAAAATTTTAAACTTAATATCTTAAATTTGAAATTGGTAAAACTAAACATCTTAGTTATGAAATCTTCCCTTATTTGAAAGCATTAAAAAGGGTCGGGCCACTCTAGGCTGGACGTTCTGGTCCATTTCGGGTAGGCCCATATCCAGCCCAATTTTGGTGAGGATAAATTTGAAAAACTGAAGTGGAAATTATACCACAAATCAGTTTTTTAATAAATATTTAAACATTACTTTGTGATTTTTTCCTCCATAAATACTGCAAAATTATAGTAAAAACAAAACATGAAAACTATCAAATCATATAGACATTTAATTAAGGTAGCTAAATTTACTCCAACAAACAAGTCCTTAACATTGGTAATTAATATCGAAATCCCTAATTTGGAGTCTCTTCATCTTCCTCCCAAATTAATTCCATCGAGAATCACTCTCCCAAAAATCCCAAAAACATATATCACAGATTGATCTTCACACAGATCTCATGCACCTCACAATCCTTAGCATTATCGCACAAAATCAATCAATTGCTCTTGTACGGATACTCCACAACAGTGTTGTCGTTGGGGGGGTGTGGTGGTTGACAATCAGCTTGTTGCACCACAACCAATTCTACCTAATTAAGGAGCTCGTCAGATGCAACATTTTGTAGGGAAAGAAAAGAATGACTTGTTAGATTATTTAAGATCTTTACAACTAGAAAAGTGTGCATATACACCCACACGCCCACACACACACGTAGAAGTGCCAGTGATCGTGTAAGGAGAGTGATCTTTATGGATGATATTGCTATAAACTAGTGCATTAAGGATCAAATGAAAGTGGTCGTGGCTGTAATAATTTCAGTTTGCAAGGCAATGAAAATTTTAAAGAAAATGTGTTATCTCACCCCCGATATAACTAGTCTTTAAGATGGTAATCAAGGTTTCAAGCCACTAGTCGTTAACATGACTTGGCTACTGGAATTCCACAGTATAAATATGGGCAAGTTCCAATCTAGTACTCTTTAGGTATTCGGTATAAGGATACAATGGGTGCTAAATTCATTGAGTTGTGTTACTTTTTCAATTGTTGTAGTAAACATTTTTAAATTTTTTTTTTTTTTTTTTGGCACTCATAACTATGGCGTGTTCATGACAAAATATGCGGAGTTTATCATCAACGACAAGATACATCACATGGCATTAAGTTTTGTTCGCAACATTGCTAGGAGTGACTTCGTATGTCAACTATACAAGTATAAAAACTAGAAGATCTATGGAGGGACATCAAACGGATGCCGATCTCGCCCTGAGGAATGTGAGGAAAGCTAGGAAGGGTAGAAAATGCATAGCTTTATATTCTACAAAACAACTGACTTGGAATATGAGTAATTTATGGTGTATTTTGAATTCTTCAATTACAATTTTTTTTTAAAATGTACAAAAATTGAAATATGTGTAATTTTAGGAAACATTATATTTGCGATTTTTTCCCAAAACTGAAACCATGTTATAATATATCATTATCATTAATTGGTCCATTACAAATTTTATTCAAAAAAATATTTATTTTAATATATTTAAATTATATTATTAAACAAAATAGGTATAATAACTATGTACATTATCAAACTAATCCTAAATTTAAAGGCTAATTATCGTTATTACCGAATTTCAAAATCACAAAACATTCATCAGTTGATAAATATTTTGCAACTAGATTCAATGTTTTTCTTCTAATTCCCTAAATGAAGTTTTTTCCTTTGAATTCAAGTCACAATTTTCGCACGAAATGTAAATTTTCAAATAGACATTTTTTATATCACATTCTTAAATTGTACATTCTAACTTGAAACTATAAAATATATTAGACGTAATATAAATGGACAAAAGAATGTCACAGATTTATGATGGCAGTCACAGTCACACAACCTTATAAATCACAATCGTGCAACGTAATAGGTCACGGTTACATAAAAGTGTTAAATGAAGCATGCAAATTGTGAAGAGATATTCATGGCATTGTAAATTTTTCAGAATTGTGATCAGAAATGGTCGATGCCGGTTGCCATATAAAATTATTTATAAATGATTGTTCAATTCTGTGCTCCACCAATAAATAGAAAAACGGTGAGACTGTGACAGTGGCGACAAGAAGGAAGTGAAATCAAGTTGGAAAAATTATGGTCAAAATTTTCATCTATTCTGAAAAAATCATGTCATGGATGTGCGAGATTCTATTTTCCATTTTAGGGTGTGTAAGATGAGAAGAGACAGTATTTTCAATTATCATTTAATAACTCTCAATTTAAGTCACATTATTTTTATATATATATAAATTCATGTATTTATAATTTTTAAAAAAGATAATATTGATTTATGACCTAGTTTTTGAAACAATTCTACATAATTGCTATTTTTGGAAATGAACTCTTAGTCCTTGTTTGAGTCTCATTTTTGTCAAAAAAAAATTAAAAAAAATATATATATATATATATATATATATATATATATATATATAATAGTATATTGATGAAAAATATGTGATTAAAAAATAAGAAAAAAATTTGATTTTACATATAATATTATGTTATTGAAAATTGTGTTATTGAAATGATATCAAAACACTATTGAATAATGTACTTTTTTTTCCTAAAAATAGGGCTCAAACACGATAATTATAATTTTTTTTGCAATCTTTTTATGTTAAAATTATTAAACTAGTGAAATGAATAAATTTGGCCACTGTTTGGTATTGCTAAAAAAAATTGATCAATATCTAAATCAAAGTCAAAAATTAATTTTAAGCACGCATTTCATAGAATCTACAACTTTTCAACCACATATTCCATTAATTGTTATCAAAATCTATTAAAAATATTTCAGCCAAACAAGAGCTTGAATTGTTTTTGCCTCTGCATGAGGAACCGATTCTCTCATTACCTAGTGAATTCCTAAATGCCAAAGAAATTCCTAAGCGGCATTTTGACAAACGTAGTAAAAATAGTATATCACAAATACAAATAAATTTACTGGACGGACGAAACCTTTTAGATTATTTTTCCTAGAATTTGTCTTTTTTTAGAATATTAAGTTAGGATTTCTTGTTTTCCTTTAAATTTTAGAATTAGGATTTAATATTATTTCATTGTTATTATTAAATATATTTAATGAAATATCGTGAAAACAAATTTCCCCATATTTTGCCTAAATTTTCAATATTTTGTATGAGTCAATGAGTTTTTGACGTCTTAATCATCATTACATGTATTCCATTGCATCAAAGTTTACTACTTGCATAAATCTTATGTTATCAAAGACTAACAAAATTTTGATTGTTGGAGTCTCGAGAGATTTTGTTTTTATTTCTTTAAATTTTAATAGAGAATTGAAGTCCCATACGATCCATTGGAGAATCTGAGTTATCATGAATTTGACTCGAGAGTCACGTAAAATGATCAAAGCACAAAATGTACTCACAAAATTTAGGCCGCGAGCGTTCTTCGGTGGGTCACAATTTAACCCTTAATCCTCTCAACAAATAAATGAAATACCCGCAAATAAAAATAATTTTAGTCACTGTTTGGTCAAAGATGAGGCGAATGAATGATAAGGTATAGTTCAATATGGACAAAAGGGGGACGCTGCTAAAGGCTAAATTAGCAATGATTAGGGTGGGACCATGAATAATGTGAGACTCAATTGCCCGTTGTTTTGAACGCACTAGGGGCCGGAAAGGGTGGCCATCTTAAGTGCATTGCATTTTTCTCGTTTTAGGAAGGAGTAAAGTTAACACCACCCTCTATCCCCATCTTAAAATTGTTTCGTTTGGCAAGAATTTGAAAAGTCAAAAATTATTTATTATGCTAAAAAATTATTTCGAACATATTTAGATAATTTTTTAAAAATATTTTACTGACTAAAAGAATTTCTAAAGAAAATTGATTTTTTAAAGAGCTCTCAAACAAGCAAAAGTTTTGTCAAATGAAGTCCTTCGAGTAATTTTACTATATACAAAAAAAAATTTAAATACACTGGTAGTTGTTGTCATGTAGATTCTAATGTCGAGTAATTAGAATAGGCTAATACAATACAATACAATAAATCAAACGCACCCTGTTTGACAATCATTAAAACAAAATTCTCTTTTTTTTTCAAACTCATTTTCAATAACACATTCTTACAATAAAAATATTCCGCGACTAAATCCAAAATTTGTTCCTACTTTTTAATCAAACATTCTCCAAAACATCACTTTCAAAATTCATTTTAATAGTAGTCAAACAGGAGCTTATGTAGTGTTAGTTGAACATTTGCAATTAATTTGAAAGAAGGAAATATGGCCCCGTTTCTTAAAACCTATTTTGAATCACACAATTCATGAGAGCCACAATTTTTATCAACTTTTCAACAATACGTTTTATCAATTTTTATTTTGAGTTTTATCAAAACCAAACATGGGAATAGTGAGTGGATCTAGAATAAGTAGTTTAGGCATAGTTGTCTGAAAATGTTTTAGGCTCATGAAATTCTTGCAAGGCATGAATTGACAGTTGAAAACAACAGCAATGCAGTGTAACTGTGTAACTCGAGGTTTCTTCCATTATCACGTTAATCTCGCTACACACTGTCTTCTTCCCTATCCTCGCCCAACCAACACGTTCTCTCTCTAATTTTCTCTATCTCTCTAAAAAAAAACACACACACACACACACACACACACACTAACACTACACAAATTGTCCAGAAAAAAATTGACCTCTTTTAGATAAAGTTCACAAATAAAGTGTTAAGTGGGATAAAATAAAGTTAGTAAATCATTGTTTTGTTCTCTTTTTTGTGTATATTTATGAAATAGTTGATTTTAATCTTAAAAATATGTTTGCTCTACAAACACGTGCATGATTCCATCTTTACAAAAATTGAAATTTTTGAATTTTGTGTCAGTTACATGCATAATTATTTTCGTTCTTTTGTGAATTCGATCAGTAATTTAAAAATTTCAGGATATATTTTTCTCTTAGACCGCAAATCTTGCATGGTAACACACATATAGTAAAAAAAAAAAAGCCTACGTGACCAAAATTTCGGAACAAGTTTTCTCAGAAAAATAAATATTGGCTGCCGAAATTTGAATGGATCAGAAATCAAATTTTGAGATGATGGGGCTTTCTTATTTTTCATGAATTAAAAGGTTAAAGTGACCATGTTTGACACCCATTTTTTTAGAGAAATAATTTTTAGAATAATGATTGATGGAAGATGTGTGGTTAAAAAGTAAGGAGAATTTTAGGGTTTATGTGTAATATTATTTTATTAATAGAATGTGTGGTTGAAATGAAGAAAAAAAAAAATAGAATGAGAAAAAAATGGATGTCAAACAGGGGCTTAGCCTGAACTAGTCACGATATCATAGAATCAATGTTCGTAGAACCATTTAATTTAAAAGTCGAAGTCAATATACCTTCTAAGTTCTAATGATTCTATCAAGACAAATTTATTTATTTATTTAAATTATTTTGTCAATAGTGTTGAATGGCAAGCATCCTGAAGGAGGGACTCAGTGTCCAAGATTCACAACAACACTATTTTTGCAATGCGGAAGAATAGACCATATGCAATCGCAGAATTACTAATATCTCCATCTCTCTATTCATTCAAATGTAGCCTTTTTTCCTTTGAAGCCACCGCTTTTTCAGACACCACCAGATCACAAGATACTGCAAATTAATTATTATGAAAAAATCCTAGCTAGGCAGACAGAAGCCTTGCCCAGCTACTGCTGTGTTACATTCATTACACACGGGTGTCAGTGGCTGATCGAAGTCTGAGGATCAGTTACCAGATAGAGAGAGCCCAGAGACAGTGATAAGAGCTTCTGGAGACTTAAAACATATCAGAGATATGCCATTAACTCTATTTAACAACGGTCCAAATCAATTCGCTGATCCCAAAGAAATTGAAATGGATACAAAAGAAAGAATACTCACAAACTTACTTTGTTCCCACAAAAGAAAAAAAAAGGTGGTCTAATCGAATGCAAATAAAATATCGATAGATATTTCTACTGAAACGAAGTTCAATAAGAAATTAATCTTGAAAAGCTATTTTCCCTTTCTATATTTCTCCTTAATTGCACAACATAAGACAGAAGAACCAACTTATACAAAAGATAACATCTAGATTGAGCCAATAGGATTACCAAATAGAAACCATAAGATGCCTATACAGAGATAAATAAATTCTAGCTGAAGTTTTCTCAGTTCTATGGGAGTGAACTGTACTGATTCCAATTGCTCCATGATGCTTGAAATCCATTCCAGTTGCTGGTGTTTTCATTTGCACTGCCATTACCGTTGGGTGGGATTGGAGTAACTGGTGCATAAGAATTATCAAAGAACCACTCAGTTGATAGATTTGCACTTGCTCCCTCTTTTGCTGAATTGCCAATTCCAGAAGCTTCTTGTTTTTCAATTTCCAGGTTCTGAAACAAAAGGGCCTCTTGTTTCTGATTCTGGGGTTCAAGATTTGCAGTAATTGAGACACAGTTTTCCTTCTGATTCTCTTCAACAAAGAGCATAGCCATTCTTTGTTGCTGCAATTTCCAGTGCAAATCTTGGTTGATAGAGCTCAAGGACTCAATAGAAGTTGCTAGACTGTAGTGAACGTTCAAAGAACCGCCGCCCATTTCTTGAAGACTTGGAGTACTGGTTTCTCCTTGTTTGAGTGAAGAACATAAAGGAAAATTGAATCCCATCATAGGAGAGCTTCCTGAAGGATCAAGACTGAAACAAGGGTTTGATGCAATTGCAGAAATAGAATTGCTTGACATATCCCCAAAAGAGGAAAACTGGTTAAAAAGACCAGTATTTGGATAGTCAAGCCTTGGGAAATTTAACCCTCCAAGCTGGAAATCCATGGCTGGTGATATACCTTGAAATAATTTCAATCCACCAATATCAGATGACCCAATGGAATCCCTCGAATCCCCAGAAATATTAGAATTAGAAGCCTTCATTTTCTTACTTTTCCGACAACCACCGCCAATCGGCACGTTGCGCAAGGCTCCTCCTCTAGTCCAGTACCTTCTACAAGTTTTGCAGAAATGCCTTGGCTGTGTCAGACTGTAATTGTTGTAGTAGCAAAACTTGGTGTTTGGTGAATCACATCTGAGGCACTTTAGAGCCGGTTCTTGGGGCTTTGCTGCGGTGGTTTTTCGGCCTGTCAATCCGCTACTTTCATCTTTTCCGACGGACTTGGCCGCAATGGTATTATTATCTGGTGACATCCTTTGAGAACTAACCCTAATTCACAAGAATTTTGTAAAAAACTGTATTTATACAAGAGAGAAAACTAGATGGGGTTGTTCAGTTTCCTTTTGCAGAGGCAAAGACACTGAACATTCATTAGTTTCATGCATGGAGTTGATAGAGATGAAAGGATGGTGATGGGTTCTTGTGATCTTCACCAAGAAGAAACAGCTTATAAGCTAAGGGCAGATATGATAGAATTAATAAATAGAGAGAGGAGAGAGGACTTGGTATATATATGTAACCCTGTATAAAGTGAGAAGGGGATATATGAGACAAAATGAAATTACTTGAAAATAATAAATAAATGAAAAGGAAAGGTAAGAAAAAGAAGAGATGAGACCCCCATGACACATGCCCTATGCTGTGCAATAAATTGAAGAAAAATTATGTGCAAAATTCCAATTTATGACCTCTTAGTATATTGGTACTTAACATTTCAATTTATGCAACTTGTTAATAAAATGACAAGTGCAAGATGTGTGGAGCATTGTTGCGAAAGTACGGTAAGTGTATTTTACACTCTTATCTAAGTTCTTAAAAATAGCTTAATGTTGATTATCTGAGTGAAATTCTACTTAATTTTTTTAAAATATTATTTTTCTAAGTAAAAGTTCCAACTTGGAAAGGGTGGAAAGGGAAGATTTTAGGAGCTTACTTGAGGAAAAATGATGAAATTGCACGACTTCTGGAAGTGCAAAGACTTGATTGGAAGAGCTTTGGAAGTCAATTGAAGAATTTTTCGAAGAATGAGAACTAAAATTGAACTTTTAAAAAGGTGTGGGTCAAATTGAACTAATGAAAAACTACAAGAATGGATTTAATATGATCAAAGTTAGAGGAGTGGAATGGACAAACTTAGAAATTAACTCTCGCCCAGCCTTGCGTCCAACTATGGCCAAGCAGGGCTGGGGCAAGCATTACAGATTCTAATTCCCGCATGAGGAGGAAAAAAGTAAAAGGTCCCGACAAGAAAATAATCCTAAGTTGCAAGAGCTTGGATTTTTGGGAGACCTCCATAAAAGTGCCCGGGGGAAAGGTTAGGTGAGAATTTGATTGGAATTTGAAAAGTGGATTTTTACTAATTAAGGGCATCTTAATTCTGTGTTTCAAGACTATTGACGGACTCATATAAATAGGGGAGTCTAATCTAGAGAACTCTCTCCTACATTCACAATTTATTCAATATTTGCAAACTAGAGGATTCTTATTAGGCAAAACACAAAAATTCTCTCATCATTGAAGGAGAAACCATCTATATTTTCCTTAGGCTCAAAGCAAGAGTAGAGTAGAAGGAACATCACTCAAAATCTATTGAAGATATTCAAGAATTAAAAAATTTATATTCCGTTACGTCTCGCCATCGAGGCTCCAAGTGGAGATCACATCATAGTCCACGTAGAGATATGAGTCGGATCTGACAAAGTCAACAAAGACCTAATTGGTCAAAATAAAGAAGTCAAAGAAGAAGCTGATACTCTTCGTTCCGAAGCTCCCTTTGGTAGAAGCCCTTGCTCCAATCCGAAGCTTCTTTTGGCTGAAGCACTCATTGATATCTTTTAGACGATTTACTTGCAATTTTTAAGAATGATTGGTGTAACGTTTGTAATAATGAATGTAAAAAATGTCAGCCTAGGGTATAAGGTGGTTAACCCGTTATCAACGTATTAAATATATAATAGACTGAGTGATGTAAAACTTCAGCCTAGGAGATGAGGCCCCGTTGTTCTTATCCAACTACTACCTCCTCGATCAGAACTTTATAAATAAATAACTTTTATAACATTTGTTTCTATCTCTCTATACTTAAAACCACACTCAATCTTCCCTCTTATTTATTTAATATTTATTTGCTTGAGTTTAGATTATTTTTATTTTGGTTGAATTGATTGTGACAGTTCGTTTATGTGCAATTATCTTTGATCATATTGTCGGTATTTGAACATTTTTGTCTCTCGTTGTAAAGCATCTCCAACTTTCATAAATGTCATCATTTTTCGTTTGAATCTCTGATCAAAACGTGTTGAAATTTGTTTGCGTGGATGCGAGTAGACCCGACATCTATTGTTCACGTAACCATTATAGAAAAAGAGGGGGTCAACATATTTTTTCTTTTTTATCAATTATTCAGGAAATTTCGATGATATATTCATATCTAATTATGTATTTTTGCCATCCAATCATTTTTTTTAATAACTGTGAATGTTCGGGCCAACATGCTCGTACCTTAACTAATCTCACGATGCCCTGAAGTTTACGACCGGTTACTCACCTCAGTAGTCCTAAGGGGACTCGACTATCCTTAAAGACGAAATATTGTTAACTCTTTGATTAATTAATTGCTCGATTTTAGTTTAATTCTTGTGATTGTTAGTCACTTAGTTATTTATTATTCGCTTTATTCCGTTTTGATCATTTCCCACCATTAGAACGTATTTGTGATTTATATTGCTTTCGAGAGATTCGATATAAATTATCATGTGTAATAAACAACACTAAGTCCTATAGAAAATATTGATATATACTTAGTCCAATTGTTTTTATTTTATTTTCTAGTTGTCTTGCGATTTTATCGATTCACATCCATTATAGAGAAATACTCGGATCTTAGGTAAAAATTAAATTAAATTATCCTAAGAGAGAAAGTTAACGCATAAGAAATATTGATTGTCAACTTAACACGAGAATTGGTTAATAACAGATAACCGAGTATTTAAAAATGAGGGATTCATGTACTAGTGTATTTCATGATTTGATTGAACTCCAAGAATTTATTGCTTATTTCTAATTGCTTGTTTTTAGCAAATAAGTAGATATGTTGAAGCAACTCAAAATCATTAATTTTTTTCCCTAATTAGAGTTAGTTTATTTAAAGTAAAGCGCGTAGATAATAAATCATCATTGGTTTGAGCACGACTCGTCAAAATAGTATTTGCTAACGATATGTTGAAATGCATGATAAAATTGACAATAAACATAAATATAGCCAGTGTTCTACAATGACCACATATACTCGCATTTGCTCGATGTTTTTTCGAAACGCATCATATATGAGGTATGCGCGTGATAACGCGGCCAATCCATTTCATTGACTGCATATACATACTTAAAAGTCAAAATGCGCATGTATTTATGTTGAAAATTGTGTCAAAATTAGTTTAGCAAAATTCCACCCATTTTTATAACTTGAAAAAAGTAAATTGAGCCCTACAAATATCAAATTAACCTAAATCACTCAACCCATGAATTATATACAGAAATCTATAGAGTTTTGACGTTTTAAAAAAAATTTAAAAATCATAACAAATTTTTCGTAGAGTTGCAAACTATTTACGTCAAGCTCAACCCTTCTTCTTCGATCTTTCTCTAGTTTTACTAGCAAGTGATGCTAGTAATAAACAATTTTGAATTGTTAATGGTTGTGATGGTGAGGACGGAGTTAATAATGATATCTTCTATAAAAGATAATATAAATTCTCGAGTTGAAATAAGGGAGTCCGATGAAAATGATTTTATATCAAATGACATGGAAGATAATTTGGATGAACATGAGTTTGAATTGGAATCCAATAAAGTGTTAGAAAATATTTAAGAATTTTTTTAAAATCGATATTCGTGCATAATCTAATTGTAGGAATTGATTACAAAGTAATTGTAGAATCTATGATATTGAGCATTATGTTTTTGTTAAAAGAATGAAGAATATGTATAAAATTCACTGTAATATTTATGATTTTGAGTAAACTTTTTTTTTTAAAAAAATTAAAGAATGTATATAAAATTTAAAGAATGCATCATCTTATTTATTTATTAGTTTATAATATTTAAAATAATACTAAAAATTGAAAAACGTATAATTACGCATATGCTTTGCATAAACACGCATATTCTTTTAATATTTGATGCTCAATCGAAACTCATTACCACACATTATGCATTTAGAACCTTGAATATAGTCAATAGAAAGAAAAGAACAAATGAAAATAGAAAAATTTGCAGCCCTCCTGAGTCGTACGTCAACCACACAGCATAGGAATGTTAAATGGGACGAACAGCTCGTAGGCTCGCTCCATTAACTAGCATAAAATGTGAAAAAATATTATAAAGTACGATTCCTTCATTTAAATTTTATAAAAAAAATTACAGGTGGGGGGGTCTTCAGCCTATCGATGTTGAAAGTGCATCCCAAACCTATTATTTGGTAACCCCAGTCCCCAACTTATCACTTTTATAGCATTTGAACCCTTATAGATGATTTATCCTTTTTTTCAATTGAAAAATTCAATTTGTAGTTAAAAAGACAACTTGAACTTAATTAAACAAAATAAGGGTGGTCCCTACCCCCTAATGATTCTTTCTTTTCTTTTTATCTTCCTATTTTCTATTCCTTAATTTCTTCATTGTTTAGGCTCCATAAAACGGTTTAATTTATAAATAATTAAAAATAAGTAGTGAATAATACTTGTAGGTCTATTGAATGAGTTGTTGAAGGTGAAGTTTGTTTAATGTATAAATGATTTATAAATTTGTCGAATGGAGGCTTAATTAAATGTAAGATTAAATCTTCTTTTTAATAAAATAAAAATAAAAATTGAGTTCCTAGTCAAATAAAAAGGAGAAAATTCTCCATCCGGGACTTGAGTTCTACGCAAAGAAGATATTGGAACTGGTACCACCAAAATAACAGTTGAGAACCTACTTGCTATATTCCAAAAGGTTGGATACCTGAGCTACAATTTTGCCTAAATTATAAACTCATAAATCAAATCACTCGAAGCTATTGACTGACTCCAATTCTCCAAACCCCACTAAGATTTCATTCAGTGTACTTTTGAGTTGGCGTGGGTGGGGCATTCACCATTGATCGATGCTGATCACCATTCATCGAAGGGTAGATGTGATGTGATAGACTGAAGGATTTTTGGAGTGCAATTTTCAAAGAGTAGTACAGGAATGGTATATATTGGAGAATTAATAGCTAGCAGCAGCTACTAGTTCGGTGATTCAGACAAGAACACAGGCCGACAACCGACGTGGGGTTCGCCAGGCCACTGCACCTTTTGTCTCTTCCTTTCCCATGTAAAGTCCCTTTTCTTACTTTTAACCCTACAATTACGATTCTACCCCACCCCCAACAGCATATGAATTAAGCATGTTGTACTGCACAAGTTTGACACTTCAGTGTCAAAATTTGAATCATTCATTATTTAAAGTATTGTTAAAATTAATGTATAAAAAATTATCACCTCATAACAATATCGAACTTGATGTACGTACAACAAGACTGACCACATAAATAATGGTTCGATAGACCCCATCCCCTAGTCACTAGGTTACCTTAAAAATTTGGGTACTGGTGTGAATGTTGTTAAAGGTCTCTAAGCATGGGTAAATGGTAATTTCATTATTATTCAACAATTCATTACTCCTGCATTTGATGTTCCACTATATGTCAATTGTATTTCAATCACAATAGTTAGCGTCTTTTTTTCAATATTGTAATCCGCATGAAAAACGCAATGGAATTAGCTAGTATACACTATCACTATATATTAGTTATGTGGAGGTGAAAGTGTACACTTCTGTAACAAAGATAACTTGAATAATTAATGCACTGTCATTGTTTATAAATTTATCATTCAATGTATTTTTTATTTTTTATTTCGATCTCAGTCACGTTCACTTTCTATGCAACAACGCTCGATAAGTGAGCTTATAACGCTATTTCAAGTGTAGATGGTAGTTGCTTTTAACGACAAAAGAACCAAGAACTGGGGATGAAGAGGTGGGGCGAGAACATTACCATTCTCGCCCTATTGGGTATTTTTAGAAAGTGGAGCGGGGACGGGGTGGTAGCAAGCCAGTGAATAAAAACAATCTCCATTAATTTTCTGATTTAATTAATTGTTTATTATATAATTTAAATGAGAAACAGTAAAATTAAACAATAAAACAATTGAGACAGGAACATGATCCCAATCTTCATCCTGTTTTCTATTCGGGGCGAGGTCCCCACTGGGAACTAATATAGGAATGCTGGTTTAAGAATTTGTGATTGCATTTCTCAAATCCATAATGTCCAACTTGAGAATAGATGACTAATACTTTTTCATTTATTGAACATGATTCTATGAGCCGTTCGTGACCCGTAGATGCCATAGGCTTGACTACATAGTTGTGTCGTATAACCCTCTAGAGATTTGTATTATATAAGAATACCAAAACTAACGACCCATTTAGCATAGCTTTTGTTTTCACTTTTTACTTCACATAGAAGAGCTTTTGAATGAAATTATCTTAATTTTTGTTTGAAAACTAATTTTTAAAAATATTTCATATTTCAAAAGTGCTTTAGAGAAAGTCACATTGACCTACCATTCTCTTAAAGTTTTTATAATTATCGGAAGCACTTTTATAAAAATTGGCCAAACGAGTTCAAAAGCAGCTTTTGGATCTCAAAAGCTCCTTTTGATTTTTAAAAAATTATGTCAAACGGGCCCTAATTTTATGCGTTGATTTAAATCAAGTTCTTTACAAGGCCTATAAGGGCGACAATGCACACATTCTAAGTCAAGATAAGGACTTCCTCACTTTTCTTTTATAGTAGTTTTAATGACTAGAGTAATGTTATGTAACCCTACTAGGGTTGCAATCCTAGTATAGGAGGCACTAAATAATAAGATAAATGAAAGGTGAAATTAGATAAGTTATTTAATTTCACTTATTATTTAATGTCACATAGTCGTCATCTAAACTGTGGTTAAAATCGTAGTGGAGTTAAATAAGCATTACTCTAATGACTTTGGAAACCTTAAGAAAATAGTTTTCTCCCTTGCACTTGGTTCCTTCGTCTTAAGTCAACATCAATTCACTTTTATTATTATTATTATTATTTAGAACTCTTAGTTGAGCTGATGGTGAGATCAATTTGTTATTCGAGGTTCAAGAGGAAGGACAGGAACCATTGTCCAATGGTGGTTTTATGAAAGTACGGTCACCGATGACTATACCTTCTTGACACTCTCGATCCTGAAGTAGATAAATGTTTCTTGAGAATTGTATTAGGTCTTTTCGATCAAGGAATGATGCTCGGAAAGCACTTTGCAAAAAAAGAGAATAAGTATGATGTTTCATCTCTCGGATCTAGAGATACCTATTCTCGAACTCGAGTAATCCTTTATACTCCCTCCAGCTTGATCCAAGGTCATTTTTATTTTCATTCCAATATTTTCCTTTTTCTTTCTTAAGAAGAAAGAGTGTCCTATCATTCTCTAGTTGAAAATTTTGATTTCTCATCAAAGATCCCAATCTAGAATTTTTTGTTTTCTGAAACCCTATTGCAAGACTTCTATTTAAAGCTTCTGTTTTTTCAAAAAAAAAAAATCATCGATTGCTCTAAGCTCCAATACATTATTGTTTTAATGAAGGGGTAGTTTGACAAAGTTTTTAATAAAAAAATTAATAAATTTTGATAAAGTTAATGCAATGCACGATTAAGAAGTTGATAAAAGTTGTGGATCTCAAAAAATGTGATGTTAAATTTCATTGTTGACTTTGACCCAACACTTAAGAAATTTTTATGTTTTCCCAAATAAGTATTAATGGTACTTTTGATTGCCAATATTTTACATGAAAAATATGTTTTTTCCACTTAATTTTCTACTTTTGTACTGATTGATTCACAATTTTTTCCAAAAAAAAAATATTTTCCTTCTTTTAGTCACGTGATCATATTTTCTTTGAAAATAAGAAAAATATTTTCTTTAGAGAGAGGTATCTTTTATTTTTAAGGTAATTCACTCTCACTCTCTCTTTATCTCTCTCTTATCTACTCACCAATATAAAATGGACAAGTATAATATTTTCAAAATTGAAAACTAAATTAATTAAACATATTTAATTAATAATTTCCATACAAATAATTTTAGGCAATTTATGATCACAATCAAACGCACCCTAAATTATATTCCCCTATATCGTGAGTTTGAAGTTTGAACAAACAGAAAGACAGTACCTATAATACTACAAAAATATTATTGCACTACGAACGGTTCAAAGTCCCTGTCCTTGGTTTTAATAAACACACACAAATATTCAAATACTAGTCAATGTGGTAATACGTACGATACGGCATTGATTGTTCTAAAAGTCAAGACGAAGTAATAATAGAAATACATAATGAGATAGAAGTAATTCTCAAGATTTTTACCTCAGTAGAAATGTATATTCATATGGATCAATATTAATTTTATCTTACTAAAAGCATGTATATACAAAGAAAAAACACCCCAAAAAAGATTGCCTTGAGAAACAAAGCGGAAATGAGCAAACTGCAACTGCAACTGCTGGCTTTAGTGAGGGAATCTCGTGAGAAGGGTGGGTTGATTCGTGTGAGAGAAAACCCAAAACCGGATCATATGCACACACAGTTATACCTCTTCGAAAACGTTATGTCACAATTTTCACGCTAATGACTCTTCTCGATTGGAGGAGGAGGACAATATGTTTAATTAGATGATAATATTCTTACTAATTATGCATTTTTTTTTGTCAAGTTTAACATATCAAGGAAAAATATTTAATCATACAAACCCCAGCTCGATCCAAATAAACAATTTTCCCGACATCAAATTGCTCATGAAAATTGAGCAAATTATATAATGTATTAGCGTAATTGTAAAATTTTGCAAGATTACAAAGTTTTAAAATCCATCTTCCATTGTTTAGAATTGTACGGAAAAACAATGTTGTATACATTAGTACATAACTGATATTCCGCTAATAAAAATACACGTGCATGTAAATACGAATAAAGTAACGACTTACCGAAATCATGATACATACATAATAATGAGCAAATCATGACTTATTCAAACGTAGAATATATAAAAATACGAAGAAAATGAAATGAAATTAGGTATGCGAATGCAAATATTCTTAAAACGGATTTCGCTCCCTGCACTGATACTGACATGATCAAATGGACGTCAATCTCTCAAAATAAAATGCTCCATCCGAAATTAATATAACACACTATTAATTTTATCGGTCGAACTAAAGTATAGACGATATTCTTCTTGAATGGAATGAATACAAATTAAAAATTCGAACCAAAATTTTATTTTTGAAAATAATTTGAACGGAATTTTATTTCAGTAAAATAAAAGGAATGAAATCTTTGAAGAGAGGAGAGAATTAGAAATCAATAATAATTTGAATTGATTTGGTATAGGAAAAAATGGAACTAAATGTCTCTATTTATAGATTTTCAAGTGATTTGTTGAAATATTGCATCTCTTACCATATATCACACATATTTTCACATTAAACGGTGTAGTATACACTTTTTCATTGAAATATTGCATTTCTTAACATAGATTCTACATTTTCACATTAAATGGTATAGTATACAACTTTTCATCACACACACCTTTTAAATAGTCACACTCATTCTAAGCAACATGACTATTTACAATCGAAGAGACACCTATTGAAAACATATTTCAATTCACACTATAAATAATACCACCGAGCAATACACTTTGATAGGTATAAAATTTGGTGGTTATGACTCCTTGATTTTACGGTGTAATATTATTGTTACCATAACAACAATAATAATAACCTTAAGGCAAGTTTCTACTACAGAAAACTCTATTCGTCAAGAACATAACGAACAGGTGTCGTGGAAAAATTCCAGCACCGTTCTCAACCAAAAAAATTCATTACAAAGGCCATTTTAATTCGTTTTTTTAAATTTAATTACAAATTTTTTATGATTCTCCATATATTCATGACAACAATCTTGTTCTAATCCGGTAAATTTAATTAATTATATATAAACTTTTTTTATAAGTGTATTCATGTTTGGACGACATACTTAGTTTTTTTAAAATTTAATTTATTACATGTTTTGTAATATAGAACGTTATTGTTGTGTGTTACACAATATAAGGTTAATTGTAGGATTAAATTGTTAATTACAATGATGAAATTATTTATTTGACCTATTAGGGACATAAAGTTATACTTTTTTAATATGAATCTAGTTTTGTTGGTGATTCATGTTTAGTTACTTCGAATGCAACATTACATTTCATGAAATACGCTCGATGTAACCTTACATACATTTTGATTTACTCGCCTAACCTTGCAATTATGTAACCTTACATTTTTGTAACCTAGATAGTTTGGGATATTGAAATGGGAAGAGTTCACAAATCAGGTTTTAAGTTTCACCAATGCAAAAATCATTTTCAAGTTTAAAAAATGCAAAACTCGGGTATTTAGTTAATTAATTAAAAATAATTATTATTTAAATATAATAAATTCACAATTATACAGTTAATTGTCACATATACATAATTATAGATTACAATTTATTCATTGGTCACATATTATCAAATTAATTAATCACAAATTATTTCGAGATCACAAATCAAAAAAATTTATAGGTCACAGTTTACTTCATTGGTCACAAATCAAAAAAATTGTAGGTCACAAATTTTTAATTGGTCACAAATTTAAAAAAAAAAAATTATAGATCATAGTTTATCTATCAATCACATATTTTCAAATTTGTTGGTCACAAATTATATTTTTAGTCACGGATTATCAAATTTTAAGGTCACGATTTAATATTTAGCCACAGAAAATGAAATAGTTGGTCACATACACCCAAACACCCGTCCCCCGATCCCAATCAACCACAAATACTTGGTCACAAAATCGACCAAATAGTTGGTCACAAACACTCTCGTCCCATCCCTGTTGTCGCCGCCTCCTCCACCGCCACACATACCTCAAACAATACCAACAACGCACCATCATCCAAACCACCACCGTCGCTTCCTGCACAGCACCACCAACATCGTCGTCTCCTTCACAACACCACCACAACCACCACCACAATAATAATAAAAAACAACCATCATCATCGCCGTATGCACCACAACACCAAAAAAACCACTACCACAACCACCGCCACAACAATAACAAAAAACGACCACCACTACACATGCCACCATTATCTCACAGACCACCATCACCACCACACGGATCACCACCACAGATCCACCGTACCGCCGTCAAACACCACCACCAACCACTTCACCACCATACTGCACTGCACTATCTTCGATGTCATAGCAACGATTGTGAACCACACGAAAACCTCCGCCATCGACCACCACAAATCACAACTCCACAGATCAGTGCGAAGAAATTAAACTAAGAAAAAAAACTGATTCCCACCGCCTCTGCCTCACACCAGCACCACCACCCTTTCTCTCTCCTACTCGATCTGCAACGTCGACGATGACAGGGGCTTGTGGTGTGGTGTTGACCGGAGCAGCTCCTTCATCGCTAGTTGCCAGGGTTTGAAGGGGAAGATGAGGGGAGGCGCGAGAGAGAGGGGAGGGAGTAGAGAGTGGTAAATTAGGGTTTTAATATAGTACCTGATTTTTGAATAAATAAACTTTAGATCTGATTTTTAAAAAGCAATCTTTAAACACCTGAATTTATGTAACTTCCACTATTGAAATTCTAGTGTCTCACTTTATAAACTTGAATATTGAATTATTTAGAGGTGGACATGATTTCATTAGGTTCTGATTTCAAGAGAGTCGAATCGAACTGAACCATGAATAAGTGTTTTTTTATAATAGAACCAAATGGGGGGGTTTTTTAAATTATATTTGGTTCGGTTCGCATTGGATCGGATAGAGTTTTTTTCTTAAATTTTGTAGACTTGCACCATATACATAAGTTATTAATATATACCTAAATAAAAATAAATATCAAATATTCAACAAATTAAAATTATTAATCATCAAGATCACAAAAGTCCAAACAAAAACAAAATATAGTCATAATTTGAATAAAGAAATAAATTTTCATTCGCATACAAAAGATTGCCTAATAAGTAATATCAATGATTCAATAAATTAAGTGCAGCAGTTTTGACATCGCACCCTATAATAACGGATGAATTATGCAAAAATTTTATAGTCCACTTTTATAAGCAACCATTAACAATTTAATATTCCGTGAATGTTTATTGGATTTTTCTCTATTTGTGAAAAACACAAATAATTTATCAAACAATCAAAGTGAGAAAATAGTTTAAAGGTTTTTAAGTGATTGGCCAATTCCATTTTTCGATCTTGAAAGAGTCTCTCACTAACGTAACGAAATACGGTGCACGCGTGCCGCGATTTTGTGTATATTGAAAATGAGTGAACGAGTAATTATTCAAAGGAATACAAAATTAGGGTGTACACAATTAATGTGTTGTCTCCAATGATCTAGAACCGATTAATAGGTTGTATCCAATTAATGAGCCTTCTTCAATGAATGCAAAATTAAGGTTCCCACTAATTATCATACATAGAAAATTAAAATTAAAAATCAAGTTTGGTTCTGATTCTGGTTCTTGTTCTCAATTCTAGAATCAGAACTAAAACCAAAACCAAAACCAAAATCAAAACCAAAACCAAAACCAAATGGTTCTCGATCCAAAGAATCAAAACCATTAATTTTTTTTGATAGAAACCAAAACCAAATGGTTCTTGATTCGAAGAGTCAAAACCATTAAATTATTTTTGTATAATTGAACCGAACCGAACCGTTCAGTTTAATTTGGCCCTAGTTTGGTTTTGTTTGGTTTGATCTGAATATTTTGTTCACCCCTAAAATTATTTGTGAGTTACATTAATGGTAATTGTCCTTCTACACAATCGATGCAATATTTGCTAAGAATTACATTATGGAACTGTGGAGGCCTATGACAACATAAACAATTTGTTATGGAAATTGTGAGAGTTATGATTATAACAGAGGATTTGTAAGATCACAAAGCCTTTCAAACAAAAGGACAAAAAAAAAAAAAAAGAACTAAGAGTGGTCGTATTCATATAATATGGCATTATGTGTTGACAAATAATGATATCACCGAGAATTTGATTTGGGCAGAATAACGTCGTGCAAAAATGAATGATATAAAATGTTAATGGTCGATGCAAGAGTTCGACTCTTTTTCTTAAGACGATAATGCCCCGCACTGGTACGACGATATTCTGGCATTCGTCTCCCAAGATACAGCGACCTCAACTTGTAATAGTAACACTACTAATTAGAAGAATCGGCGAACATACTCACGTTTTGATCTCTCTAAAAATTGGAGGACTAAAGATGTACGAAAATAATTTTCGAGGTTGAATTGCAAAATATGAATAATACAGGGACGAAAGAATAATTTTGGAAGAATAATAAAATCAGAATTAATTTTGGAGTGAATGAAAATTGGGATATGTGGGGCCTATTTATACAAGTTGAAAGGCTTTATCCAAAAGACACAATAGTCGAAAAATTGTGTTTTCAAGACTTCAACAGACACAAATTGTTTGGACTAAAAATAATAATTATTTTACTAAAAAAAATAATAATAATATAAATAAAATATTATTTTACTAAAAATATGTATATATATATATATATATATATATATGTATATATATATACATATATATATATATGCTTGGCCCAAATCCAATAGGGGGTGCCACTTGCCTTTTATGTGAAGGATTATGTTATGGGTTATGTCCCATAGCATAATCCGTTTTTATTTTTTAATAATAGTTCATCTATTTTGGATATATATGAAATGTGGATTCACTAGGATTTGGTTAATAAGCACTTTTGGGTCCAACCCAATCTCTTCATTTACAATTTTTTTTTTTTGAATTGGCCTATTGGGCTTTCCAATTTACTAGCCCAATAGAAAAAAATTGAAACAAATAAAATATAATCTGACCCAAATCCAAACCTGAAGGCTAAAACCACAGAATCTGGGACTTAATTCTCTCAACAATCTCACTCTCGTCTCTGAGTCTCTCGCCTCGACGCCTTCCATCGGCAGAAGAAGACCGCCTCTCCGTCTCGCCGCCTTCCACCACCGACCACCGGCGCCTCTCATCTATTTGGTTAGTCTTTGTACTTTTTCTGAGTTTTCTTAGAATTCCATTTTAATGGGTAGATTAAATTCCTTGGACTAAGATTTGAGCTAGTTGTATGAAAAAAAGGAACATTTTTGAAGAATTATGTTTTTGTATTTACCTTTTTCTTGTACCAATTGTCGTTTTGGGTTGTCTGATTTTTGAAGATATGCATTATTGGTCATAAAGATTATGTTTTTTTGTTCTTTCCAATTGAGACCAGTGTTTGTGGAGAGATTCTTTTGTGATGGACTTTAGTCCAGCACTTTATGTTTGCTTTTGGGGTCTAGAGATTCTACTGTAATGGAATTTAGTCCAGCACTTTATGTTTGCTTTTGGGGTCTGAATTTAAATTTTTGGTATGTTTTCTCCGTATATATTTCAGTGAATTACAGAGTTTCTGTAAGAGGACCGATATTTAAATTCAAAATTAGACCTTTGTTCTTTATCTTAATTGATGACAGAGAAGTTGTTTAATTTGGGTAGAATTAAATGTTTGTTGGAATTCTTCCACATTCTTTTTTTCGTTTGTAAGAGCCAAAAATTGACTTAGGGGTTGAATTTCTTGCTGAAATTAGACATACAAGAGTAGAACAGGGTCAAACTATGATTAAAAATGTTCCAATTGCTATGATCCCAGAGGGATTCTGGTGTTGCCCCTCTCCTTTGTCTTCCAAAAGTCACTCAAGACACAGAATCATGTAAACAAGCCCAAACCATCTCCTCTGGACCCTAGTAGTTAAGTTCAGAAAAAGAAAACCTCGAAAAACGAGAAAAAACCCAGTGTAATTGTATAACGATATCGAAGTATAAAACTCGCAAGGAACTAGTTTAATTTATAAATTATGTCATTTTTAAATGAAGTTATTACACAACGATAACAGATTATTAAAACTCGCAAGGAACAAGTGTAATTTATAAACTATGTCATTTTTAGTATTGTCGTAATATTGTTTTATATTTTTATCATCATTAAATTTATGGCCAAAAAACTCAAAGTTAAATTGTATTCGCACTGAACAATATACTTGGCTCCGCCCCTGCTTCTGCTACTCGACATTTCGATTCCCCTAGGAAATCCTCCAGACGGTATGTTGACTTCCGCTTCTGGTCATTAGCAGGAATTTTTATATGGATTCGCGTATTGAATTCCTACTTCGTTTACTGCCTATGTTTCGACGATCCTGAGAATATATTTTGTTTTAATAGTTCTACAAATGGATTGGATTAGATTGATTGTATCTTGTTATCCCAATAGTTAAGTTTTTTTCCAGCTATATAAAATTTTCGACTCGATTTTATGTTTGATTCTCTATATTGAGAACTTGGGTGTTGATTTCATTTTAAATTTTGTCGCAGAAGTAAAATTTTGTAAATTGCACAGTGGATTTCAAGATCTGAGCGATGAATCCGTTAACATTGGTGAAGCGTATTCAAAACATCAACAAGAAAGAAGCACCACTTGGCATATCTGAAGAGGCATCTTGGCATGTGAAATATAAAGACTCCGCCTATGTTTATGTTGGCGGGATACCCTTTGACCTCACAGAATTCGC
>CAIGRN010024093.1:0-12356 GCA_903798345.1 Fraxinus anomala
TTCATCATAATTTTCATTTGTTTTACGCATTTAGTTCATTTTGGAAAATCAATATTCACAACTATCACAATCATTTATTTGTTTGTCTTTTATCAAATAGGAGTTGGGAAAAATAGGTTAAGACTAAAGTATAGTTCTCGTGGGAACGATAATCCGGACTCAAAAGGTGCACTTTATTACTTGTTACGATCCGTACAATTTCGGGATATAAAAATCGACGACAAGTTTTGTTCCTACTCTTTAATAATGGTCCTTCCTTCATCTTTATGTCCTTTCCTCCTTTTGAATTATTGTACTATTTGTCCATCATCTCTATGTAGGCTTCTTTTTGGTTTGCGTCTATTTCATTAATTTTGCCATCAGATATGTATTTTTCTTCCTCTATATCTGATTGATTTTCAGATAATTCGTCATTTGTTTTTTGAAAGGCCATCAGATATAGTTCTTTTTACTGAAAATTTGGTGCTGAAAATCTTCCTCTTTTAACTTTTATAGCAAAATGTTTTTGATAGAAAATAACTCAATTGTTCCATTGTGCTACAAGTCTGGAATCATTATTTTGAATTTCTATCATTGTTGCTGTCTCCGAGATCCATTTTTCGTAATCTATCTGTCTAATTTTTATTTTGGTATTTGTTTTTGAAGAGAGTCTAATTCTTTTGGCTCTTTCATATTTATACTATAATGATAAACTAGTATTACTATACCATTATTTACAAGAGGTGGTCTAGAAATGAATTGGATCATTAAGGGGCGATCTTTTAACTGACCAAGAGTCTATTTAAATTTAGGTGGGAAGAATCTGAAAGATCTGTTTAGAACATATATGATGTCTATCATACTAAACTGTAAAGTTGGGTAAAAAATGTCTTCTTCACAAATGGTATAATCAAAGGAAATTGTATGATACTTTTATTTTAAAACACACGAATTTTTAATAGATGATTCGTATTTGGGGCCATATTTAAGAAAATACCCATTCTCAGTATGGTAGTAGCTTAGAATTTGGAAAAAAAATCAATTATCTCCTGTACATCTGATTTTTTTTATAGAATTTCGAAAAAATACTGGCACAATTCACAAATTTTCTGTTTTAATTCATATAAAGTCTTTTCTTACCCTACAACTGTAGAATATGTTATCAATAAGTCTTTTTATTATGTCAAAATAATTTCTACTTTTAGATGCAATATCTTTGAAGATGGGTCTTTCAACAATATTTTGAGAATTAAGTCTTTCTAAAATGTCTTGTAACTGAAGATTTCATTTTGATGTATATATTAATGGTTTGTTGAGATGAAGAGATTTCATCTTCAAGAATTTGCAATCTTTTTTCTAATGAATGCTTTCTACGATTCAAATCTCTAACAATTATAATTTCGCAATTATCACAAAGTTGTATTGACGAAGATGAAGATGATGGTTGAGAAGTGGAGGTTTGTGTAGTCATAACATGTCTAATTCTTTCAGATATATAAAAATTAAATCCTATCATTTCTCTACAAAAATTTAAAATTTCTTCCAACATGTAAAATCCTTTGAAAAAGGGATCTGAATTTTTTTTACTTGTTGCAATGCTTCTGGCCAATAATTATCTGTACCAGACTTTCTATCCTTAATTACAACAAAGAAACTAAAATTTCTATTTTCTACTTGATTGTGAATTTGTTTAAAATGATTAGCTTGAATATTAATATTGTCTAATGTTTTTTTAGAGTCACGTGACATCCAAAGATTATCTAGTAGACAAATGTCCCTTTCTGAAAGTCTCTCTAAATTATTTCCTCCGAATCGGATATTAGATTCTCATGGAGCCACTCTTAGACCGACACTCTCAAAGTTCATCATCCTCTAATCCATCTGCATCATGAAAATAATTGGTTAGAAAATTAAATACTTGTCTGCTAAAATATTTTTTTATACAACTTTAACCATCTTTCATGTCTTATTTTATCAAAATTTGTCTTTTTAATAAATTTTACTATAACTTCACAATATGTTTTAATAGTAAATTATGCAATTAAAAATAACTTAAATCCTTCTATACTATGTATAATAGTCATTATTTCATAATTTAAACTGGTCAAATATTTTCTTTTTATCTTATATTTTTCACTAGTATAAATATAAATCTTTTTTTTCCCTTTCTATCACTATATTTGTTTGGTTTGGAATATAAAATTCCTCCCTATCCTATTTCACATCCATATGTTTCTATTATTTTATATTTATTGTCTAAAAGTGGTAAATTTATAACTTCTTTTTTTTTAATCTTTTTCACTAACTTTATTAAAATATTTTTATTTTTCGCTAGATAACTTGTTATACAGTAGTCCTACTTTCTTTTCCAAATCTTTAATAAAGAGTAGCATAATTCAAAATTTCTAAAAAAGCTTGCAATTTTTTAGTTTTTTCTATTTTATCTTAAAATTGCAAAATTGTTTGTACTATATGTGGTTGCAATTAGATTTTTCCTTCTCCTAAATTTATTCATAAGAATTCAATTTTTTGTTTATTTATTTCTATTTCTTTTTACTTATAATTAAACCATTTCCATAAATTTATTTAAAATTATTTCTAAATGTTTCATATATTCTTTCTAATTTTTACTATGTACTAAAATATCATCTATATATACACAAACAAATTGAAAATAACTAAATATATAATCCATCTTTCTTTGAAAAATAGATGGTGCATTTTTCAATTCAAAATGCATAACTAACCATTCAAAATATCCTAGTAGTGTAGTAAAAGTTGTCCAAGGAATATAGTTTTTTGCCATTTTTATTTGCCAACATTGAGATTTACAATCAAATTTTGAAACTATTTTGCTATTTTATTTATTAACATGTCTTTATCTGGTATTTTATATTTATTTTCGATAGTATTATTATTTAGTTTTTTATAGTTTATAACCATTCTTGTATTTCTTTTTTTAATTTCACTATGATTTCTAACCGTAAAAGCTGCTTATCTGTGTTGACTATTACATGTTCTTATTACTTTTAAATCTAATAACTCTTTCGTCTACATATTAAAATCTTTTATGTCTTGATTTGTGTGCGCTTGATTTCTGCTATTCTAATTTTTATATTTTCGTCTATGATTTCTAATTTAGCTTTTATTTTATTTTTATCCTAATGTTTTATAGGATATTTTCCTATTATTTGAATATTTTCAATTAATTCTAGAATTCTATCTATACTATCTACTTTATATGATGTATTATTAAAAATTATTAATTTTTTGGTTCTTGGTATAAAATCAGTCTTTAATGTTTCTAATGATAAATGCTTTAAACATTTTAAGCTTTCTAAATTATTATATATATTTTATGATTCTCGTTCTTGTAAAAGGTAATAAAAGTCCACCACGTTTCGCTCGCAACTCTAATGAATTTATTGTATTAATAATACAAGTGTATTTTCCATAAATTATAACATTAGGAACGATTGTTAAACTTCAATTTCTATTTAGTAAGAATTTTATTCCTATAACAAATTGATTTTCGATTAATTCACTTACTAGTGTAGTTGTTAAACTATATTGTCTTTTTTAAAATTTAATTGTATAATTATCAAAAAGTCTTTCTTCGAATCTCATTTTACTACCTTTCATTTGACTACCTCATATTTCATATTCTAATTTTTATCTATAATCATCTGAAACTAAATCTTTTCTAATTATTACCTTTACAAGAACAAGAACCAGAAAATTTAGATGATAATTTAGAAAGTTTAAAATGTTTAAGCATTTATCCTCACACACCTTGAGACTAACCAAAGAGTTAATAAATTTTAATAAAACTTTTGATTGAAATGGGCCCCAAGTATTTTTTAAATAAAACAGTAGTAAAAGTAAAATTGAAATTTCTAAAAATACTATGGTTATCCTACTTTTAAAATAAAAAAAAAAAAAAATTCTGTTAAAAAAAAATTAAAAAGCTTGCGGAACTATCTGGCTCGGCTCTCCATGGGCAGGGCCTGGCCCCTGGTAACGAGCCAAGTCGATCTTAGGTCCAGGCGAAAGGTTATACACGAGACCCACGTCCGGTTGGGAATCGCGTTACTTGAATGCACTTTTAGTCCCAAAAAGCGACTCTAGGTCCCGGCGAAACGCGCCATTTGCTGTTCTAGTCTTCCAAGTCAGAGTTCCCGGCTTCCCGCACGGCAACAGATCCCTCTCTCTCTCTCTCTCTCTCTCTCTCTCTCTCCCCCTCCCTTTCTCTCTCTCTCTCTCACGCACACACACACTTAGAGCAAACATGTCGGAAGAGACCTCAACAAGTTCGAGCGCCGCCGCCAGACCTTCGCTGGAGGACATTTTCCGGTCGTCAACTGCCGTGAATTCTGCCGGAGACTCATCGGCCTCAGTTTCTGCTCAGACCTTACACTTCTCTTGCGGAAACCCTAGAATCGAAGAGATCAGAGGCGTCATGCATCTATACCGTGACGATGTCACTTCATCCTCCTCCCAACTGCCAGTAATTTCCCTCATTTTAAGTTCTATTTTCGTCCTAGAAAATATACTTAGCGAGACCAAAATAATAAACCATTTGCCGTTGTGAGTTTTGCAGTTAGCATGTTTTTAATCCAGTTGATGATTATTGGAGAAATACATTTTGTAAATTCATTTAATTTTTTTCTTCTGTCAATTATTTTTGGATATTCTAATGCATTGCCTGAGGAGTAATACCATTGAATTTTAGTTATTTATCGATAATTGATATGAAGTATAAAGTATTGCACTGAAAAATGTTCATCATCCAAATCAGCCAACTACAATATTCCGTTGGGACGGAGGGAGTTTATCAAAATAAAATTTTTACAATGTTTATTTTGACTAATGTGAATTGATAGAATTCTTATGTTATCGATTGAAAGTTAACTAGAATAGTTGGGGTTTTAATGAACTGTAAATTAGAATTTTCACAAACTTCTTGTTTCTGTTATGATTCAGAACAGTGAAAATGTCATCCATTACTAGCTAAGAATTTGATTACGTTCTAGTAAAAGTGGGCAAGAACCTATTCATTCTATGAACCAGGTCTGAAACTGCTTCTCACTATAGAAAACCTACTTGTCTGATTAGAATTTAATGGTCAACGCTGCTCTGTTAGCTCTCTGTAATACTTTTGATGGATTCTGCCATATTGGTTCACATGAAACTGCAAAATGAACAAATTACCCTTCTCCAAACCTTTATGGAAGGAAAATAATTCATGTATCAATAATTCGCCATCTAAACACTTGCATCCATTCCTTAATTGCCCCAGCCAACAGCATAAGCCTTCACTTCAATTTGTTCATTCTAATCTTTTTAAAGACAAAGGTGCAAGGTAAGCCATTTTTCCTTTGGCATGGCAAGGCAAAGCCAAAGGCCTCAAGGCAGGTGAAAGCCTTTTGCATATGATTTCTTGTTATTCATAAATTTTAAAAAAATATATACCAGAATTCGAAATGTGAAAAATGGCAGAAAAAATAGCCTTCATTTCTTCTGTACTTCATAGGTCTCCCTCCTATATTGTTGAAATCTTTTAGAAAGATGTATACTTGCTTGAAATTTTGATTGTGAGGTTGATTTTTTATATCTAATTACTTACTAATGCCCTCAAGGTTGAACGAAGGCCTCTTCTTTGTGTGCTTGGGGTGCCCAATCACATGACATATGCAGATTTTTGCCAGTTCTGTGGTTCGTTCATTCAACATATGTTGGAAATGCGTATTGTCAGGTTTGATTTCAGAAATGTTATGCTTTTATTTGGTTGTAATTTAGTGCTTTTTTTCCCACTAAATTTGGTTTTGGTATAATTTGTGAGAATTCAGGAATGAGGGGATAGAGGATTGCTATAATATATTGATAAAGTTTAATGATCAAGACTCAGCAGATAGTTTTTACAAGCATTTTAATGGGAAACAGTTCTCATCTCTTGATGTATGTTTCTCTTTCTAGTTATCTAATTTATTGAATCTTTTGAAAGTTTTTATGTTAAAAAAAAAAAAAAAAAAAGATGCCATATTGGTTCACGTAAATTTGTGCCTTTTTGTTACTAGCATATAACTTGGTCATCTAATACAGGAGGAGATTTGCCGCGTGCTTTATACTATCGACATCCAGTACACTGGTTCAATTGAGCATTCACAGATTTCTACCACAAGCTCTATGGATCAGCCCTCCTGTCCTGTCTGTCTTGGTATTTTTCATAGAACATTCATTGTGGTGATGGATGCTTGTGACTTGTGAATTTCATGGTGCATTGAAAGTTGGATCTTTTTAAACATATCATAGTAGTTTTTTCTGAACCCATATATTGTTCAATTGCTTGCACCTATTAAGAAGTGTGTTATTTTGCATCGTGGTTAGTATAACATACGGGGCATAGAAACCGTTTCTTTAAGAATTGAAATAAGCACTAATATGTCATGAGTTATAGCATGAGATCAACCTGCGGCAAACAACTTAGTCAACTCTAGTAGTCCATTTTCAGTTTTTAGTTATACTTCCCATTAGAGTTATGGAGACTGGGAATTTGCACGCTTTGTTTGAGAAATTGATTGTTTGTTTCATTTATCTTTGGCCTTGTGAGATTGGTTGTCATTTTGTAAGTGCATGAAAGTTCTCGAGTTTATTGCGACAGTTTCATTCTGTCATAATTCTCTTATTTTCTGCCACTTGCAGAGAGGTTAGACCAGGACACCAGTGGAATTCTGATTACTATATGCAATCATTCTTTCCATTGCTCCTGTATTTCTAAATGGACAGATTCATCTTGCCCTGTGAGTACCTTATGTTGCTTTATGAAATGGATTTGGAAATTATTTGAAATTATGGAAATCAAATATACCTATGTACTTGTTTGTTTCCTTAAAATTGACCAACTGCTGTCATGTTACTCAAAGGATAGACTGACAGATGTTTATGATACATAAGCAGGTATAACATGGCTGGTTATACATCTTCATCCACTTTTCTTGATGTCTAGTATCGCTTTAAATCAACATATCAGAATTCCATGTATTTATATATTCACAATTGAACAATAGACATGCTTTCCATATCCACTTACCGTAGATTTTTACACATGCATCTTTTCCCAACCTTCACTTAGAAGTAGAATAGTCCACTTGTATTAGTGGAGAGACTAATGGACTCTTCTACCTCTACAATGTAAGTGGTCCAATGTTTACAGTTGGGTGTTAACAAGCCAATCCCAAAAGTGGAGGCGTGTTGTTAGCTCATAGGTTGCTATTTATATGTATATAACGATCTCTATGTTTATAATTTTTTTTTCCCTCTGAAGTTAATGTTTGATACTCTTTTAAGATAGGTTATTACTGAGAAAGCAGGTGACATCCAAATCAAATGGGTGTACATAAGATTAGTCAATCATGATGGATGTTTCTCAATTTTTATGTTTTGTGTCTTTACTAAATTTGTATGTTAACCTTTTTTGCTGAAACGATTGGACCCATCATTATCCCTTTTTATGGACGATTATATGTTTAGATGCCAAGGATCACAGCAACATAGATGTATATATTTTCTTGTTACATTTTATCTGTCTTCTGCACTGGCCAGTTGCCTTCTTATTCTTTATTAGTTGTTTTGCTTTATAATTACAAGAAAATTAGTTGAAATTGTGCTTGGTTGCAACTTTTTTACATAGGTATGCCGCTATTGCCAAGAGCAGCCCGAGAAGTCAATATGCTTTGTCTGTCAAACTGCTGAGAACCTTTGGATGTGTATCATATGTGGCTTTGTTGGTTGTGGGAGGTAATGATTCTTCCTCGCCTTATGGAGATAATTTCTTGATATTGGTCCAAGTAAAACACGAGATATCAATGTTAAGAAAGAAAAGTGTTGAATGAAACTTTTAATAACATATTTGGTACAGGTACAAGGAAGGACATTCCATTACACACTGGAAAGAAACACAACACTACTACTCAATTGAATTGGAAACACAACGGGTGTGGGACTATGTTGGGGATAACTATGTCCATCGTTTGATTCAATCCAACATTGACGGAAAGTTGGTTGAATTGAACCACCATTGCATGCATACTGATGGGGTTTGTGGCGATTGTTCTGGGAGCAATGATGCCATATTGCACAGTGAAGTCGAAGCTGTACTTTGATGCTGCTCTTATTTCATAGTGCTATACTGTTGATCTTTAGCCCTTATACTTTGTCTGGCTAACTCTGTATTCTGTATCTTCAAATTCTATATATGCAGATAGTGAACGAGTACAATGAGCTTCTAACTTCACAACTTGAAAACCAGAAACAGGTCCGTTCTTTTTTTTTTTTTTTTTCATAATTACTATTAAGGGTTCTTTTCAAAAATGCAAAGATGATATGGTTTTGATCTGTATTCTGGCTACATTCTACAACAACCTAATTACTATTAAGGGTTCTTTTAAAAAATGCAAAGATGATATGGTTTTGATCTGTATTCTGATTACATTCTACAACAACCTAATCCTTGTTCCCACTAAATTTGGTTTCGGTTACATAAATCATTTGTCAGTATAACTGAAATTACCAATTACCTCGTAATATGTTATTTGAAAGTAGGATTTTTGTAGTCTATTTTAATTATGCATTGAAGAGTTATTGCTGAGCTGATAAATGATGGCATTTCTGCTAATATATGAACTGCTTCCCCTTTGGTTCCAGTATTTTGAGTCTTTATTGCAAGAAGTTGAAGAGGAGACTGAAAGAGAATCTTCTGCAGCCGTGGAAAAATCTGTGAGTCAAAATCCAAAATTGCTGAAATTGCAGGCAAAGCTAGAAAAGTGTATGGAAGAGAAGAAATTTCTTGATGATGTGAGTAAATTGGGATTTCATTTAATAATTATTCATGTAGGGGGGATTTTTCACAAGATTTTTTTGTCATTTCCTATTAAGTCCCTGTTTGATTCCCTTTACTTTAATTTATTTTTCATACTCAATTTCAACCACAGATTTATACAATAAAAATATTATACACATAAACCCAAAACTTTTCCTTACTTTTTAACCACACATTCTTCAAAAAATACTATTCAAAACTATGTTTTTAAATTTCAAGGCCTCCAAACAGGGGCTAAAGTGTCAACAAGTAGATATGTATAATTTTATTTAAGTTGTTTATTGGGGATAAAAAGTTCGCAGTTGTCCTTGTTAACGGGGAAATCTAAAATCATATTTCTTTTTTAAATGTAGATCAATGATAATCTTCTGAGAAACCAGAGCATATGGGAATCTAAGATAGGGGATGTTGAAGAGAGGTATTGCTCTTAACCCCAGGAAGAAGCATGATAGGTAGAATATAATTGCATTTTTGGTCTACCCATGAATCACTTAGGTTCCTTGCAAAAAATGGGGAATCTAATACTCTGTTCGGGAAACATTTTTAGGTATCTTTTAGGAGGAATAGTGATGGGGACCACGGAATGTGTATAATAATGAGTGGTAGTTTTGAATTTGTGGTTGAAATTTAAGTTTGACTTTAACTGGGTAATAGAATTAACTTTTAATTCCCTAAAATGATTCCCGAACAGAGGCCGAGTGGCAGCACTATCAAAAAGTAAGTATACATTCTACCTACCATAAAACTGTGGTATGAACTTGTGTTTGTGACAGTTAAAAAACTTGTTTGTTTTGGGTCAAGTTTTTGACTGTATTCTAATTGACTTTGTTCGATGTGCATTCTCGGCTTTATATCACTTGTATTATGTATGCCAAAATTATACTTAAAAACAATTAACATAGTAGAAAAGAAATCATGTCTTAACAGGGAAACATAATGGTTATAATATGAAGATTTGGTAGGTTTTAGTTGTTCCACTTAAATAAGGGAGACTATCATCGGTGTTGTGTGATAGTCAGTGTTATTTGTGCCAAGAAATTGTATTGGATTATATGAATTTCACTCTTAATGTTATGCCTTTTCAAAATCTTGTTTTATTTCGCTCGTAATGTTGTGCCTTTTCAAAATCAACGTCTACGTCTCAACCAAATGCACTGACTTTGATTTGAGCAAAATGATCACCGTGAAGTTAAAGGCCGTGGCAATAAAATACATATATCTTCATTTATTTGTTGATTTACTTTAAAGCTAAAACTAAGCTGTATTGCTAATATAACACTGAAGCGAACTTGTTGTGTAGCTGACTGTATTGTCAAACAATCTGTTAGATTTTTCTTCAATTTTGTGAACTCCATGAATAGTCAGTCTATAGTTGGAGAAGGGAAGGTATGGAAATAGTCTACAGTTGGGAATTTACTTAATCATACACAGCGAACAATAGAAATAATTTCAATTCCTAATAAGGATCTGCTTTATGTTTGGATAGAAATTGTGATAGGAATTATATGTTTGTTGAATTCTGCAAACTCCTTTGTTTATCTTAAACACGAACACAATCACAATCTCCAATTCACAGCAGTCTAATTGTTCAGCCTCCAATAAAAATTCACACAAGGAACAAGAATGAGAATTAGGGTTTCTCTTTTCTTGTGCTAGCAAGATAATGAATGGTGTTCTTTTATAATTTTTCAAACCTTAGCAGCCTATTAATAAAAGTCCAAATGGGCTTAGTCCGTCTTTTAAACTTAACAAGGCTCAATATTTAATTAATTTAATTAATTAAATTTGGTCCATGAATTAATTAATCCAACTCAATTAATTAATTGTACAATACTTATTAATTAATTAATTGGTGAATCTCATTCTTCTAGTTCTCCTTATGTATGTGGCCATTAGGTTTTTGATTATGATACCTAACAACGTGAGTTATTATTTGATCTAATCAAATTCAAAAAATTAAAATACCCTATTTTAATTTATCATCAATTCACATCTGTCGTCTCAAATTGACATCTAATAATATGTCAGGACAATACATGTAAAAATGTCATAACAAAACCACAAATTTGTTCATATACCGTGAAATTGTGTCAATTTCAATTTTTGATCATATAATTCATCTTACTATTAAGTTAATGTAAGTTGAAAACTTCTTTTCAACTTATGGGTACACTTTGACTAATGATTTTATTATTAACTTAATTGAATGAAATGTAGATCATAATTTCTTATTATCTGAGAGTGGCGAATTCTCTATTGACCATTCACAATTTTCGTATGATTCTTGACATACTCGAACTTTGCAATATTAGTAACCTTTGGCAAAACAACATTCAATATCATCAAAGTATGATTGTCCTCATATAAGGCACTATGATGACCTCAAGTCGAACCAAATGTTATAAATTAACCATTGACACTCTAATAGTTATCCATGTGGAATCTCCCCGGCGGGTCTCCAATGTTTTCTTATATGACAAAACATTCACGTGTTCATTTAAGTGTTACCACACTTTAACTCGTGAGATCAGCTACTTACTTCATAAGTAAGACCCAATTAAAAGTGTGTGTATTCAGAGTTGATTGGACCTAGAGCATAACACATACGGTTACTTGGTGGTGAAGTCCCAGCCGAGTAGAGACACTTGATTCGTCAGTCATAGAGCATTTCATTTGATTGTGGTGCAACCTTGTCTCTTTGCTCTTGAATAGCATATCGGTTGTACTGCGCTGCTCTAAATCTTTTACCTTTAGCTCTAATGATATCTTGATTTTGAAATTTTTTGAAAAAATGCTAGGGAGAAGAAGCTTTTAAATCTGAAGGACGAGAAGATTCAAGAATTAGAGGAGCAGGTACTTCTACATAAGACAGAATGTTCAATTACTTTTGCCTCCAAGTCTACAAGCCATTACTACTAAGAAAAAATAGCAATCTATTAATGGGTCTTTGCCACCTTTTTTGAGTACATGCAGCTGAGATGTTTGATGGCGTCCATTGAGGGTGTTTAATACAGAGCAACAGTCTACAGCAGTTACAGAATCTTCTTCAAGAAAGGGGACGAAAGTGGCCAGAACGACGAATAGTTGGAGAAAAAGCAAGGGTTGATTGCACAGGGACATCAGCTCTCTGGTTGATGGCAATGCTAAGGACCTAAGGTGATATTTTGAAAATCTTTGCGTCGAACAGTTGTTGATAAACTGGTGAATGTCATACATACTTCTCTTTTTTTTTTTTTTTTTTTTTGTGATGATTGAAAAACACGAATATAATTTCATGGCTATAAGGTGTTGTCTTGTTTGCTTACAAAAGATTGTGTGGCAACCTTGAGGGGTTGTTCAATTGGTTAGGTCTTGAGTTTTCTCTACAATAATCATCAGTTCGAGTCCCTTCAGGGCATTGAGGTGAGTACTCGGCCGTAAACTTCAGGGCCTCGTGGGATTAGTCGAGATGCAGGCAAGCTGGTTCGAACATTCACAGTTATAAAAAAAAAAAAAAAAA
>CAIGRN010024096.1:0-23898 GCA_903798345.1 Fraxinus anomala
TTGTGCCCTTGCTGCATGATGGCCATATGGTTGAAATGCGGAGTTCGTCTTTGTATCACAAAGACCCTAGTTGGTATCCTACTTATTTGGGGACCTGATTACGTGATGTGAGAATTCTTATTCACTTATTTGATTATGCTTTTCATTAAGTGGTGAACAATACGTCAAATAAGATCATAATCTAGACGTGTAGGGCTCTCGAGTTCATATGATATGAATAATTGTGATTCAATAATATGTGTGATGTAAAAATGAAATACAACAATTGTGACGTTTATGATTTCCTGTTAATATTGTATTTGGGCTGATTTTATAGGACAACAGTCAGGCCTAGTCCCCCTTGAATCCACCTTGAGAACCATAGATCACGAAGGATCGCCTCCTTGCTATGCTAGAACCCTAAATCCGCGAAGGCCTAGACTAAAATGCCCAAGAAGGAAGGCTATGATACCATTTTCTTAAGGAAAAAAATTCGGTTAATGCAGAACTAAAATGAACATTACCACCCCGAGCATAGAACACCATATTTGTGGAGTCGGTCTATGCGATGCCTATTTCTCTCATCTAATTATATATAAGAATTATTTAAAAAAAAAAGGAAATTCTGCTATGTAGAAAGGATATGACTTCTCATTTTTTACCAAAGGGTAAAATATATTCATATATAATATTATTATAAGACAAGATTTACTATAAATCAATTTTTGCATTAATTATTTAATTCTTGAACGCATAATAAAAATTAAAAGGGTTTTGCTACACGTAGACGGAGCCGTGTACCCAACCCCACATGTCCAAATCGTGACCCCCTCATGTGAGGGAAGTGTACACAGGAGTCACGGAATCCCGTATACAAATGGATTAACCTAAATTAAAAATTAAAAGTTTTGAAGCATACCTCCACAATTTCTCCAAGACGTACAGAGGTGTCGAAGAGAATCCACACGTGGAGACTCATGCTGGCAAAGCTATTACACGTGCCGCGTACTGAGCACCGAAAAATTGCATGGATTAGGAGTCCTGACATTGGCATCGCAACCCCGTACTTCTTTCTCAATTGCCTAAATCACCCTCAATTTTATCAGATTTTTCTTCTTTTTTCCTTTACAAAAAAAGAAAAACAACATTTAGCACCTGAAAATTAATTTTTTATTAAATTTTGATAGAAATTAATAAAACATGTAGTTAAAAACTATAAAATCATAAAATATATGATTAAAATTAATTATTGACTTCAACTTAAATTAAAATTAAAATTTTAATTCCTACCAAAGTGTAACATTTTTTTTTGCATGATTTTGCATATTAAAAACTTTGAAAATAATAGAAAAAAAAAACTCATCTTCTAGGGATAAAATGGTAAATACACCTGAAAATCTAGTATTTTTTCAGATTCCTATAGACTGCAAGAGGCAAGAGCCAAAGAACAGGAAGCGGAACCAGTAAGAAGCAAATAATGAAGGGAGGAGCTCTACTCTATGCAGTTGGTGTTGCGCTCTTAACTTGTGCACTCCCCCTCCATGCAAACCCACAAGACCCAAAAATTGTCGAAGTAACAGAAACTCACCACCACCTCCTTGGCACCACCACAGAGCTCCACTTCAAGAATTTCCTGCAGGAGTACGGGAAAGAATACTCTACTGATGAGGAGTATCTACGCCGCCTCGGGATCTTCTCCATGAATCTGATCAGGGCGGCCGAACACCAGGCGATGGACCCCACAGCCGTCCATGGAGTCACCCAGTTTTTTGACCTTTCTGAAGAGGAATTTGAGATGATGTACATGGGTGTCAAAGGACCTGGTGGTGCTGCACCGTGGGCTATTGGCGGAGGCGGTGTACCGGTGGCGCCGGAGATAGACGTTAATGGCTTGCCAGAGCGCTTTGATTGGAGGGAGAAAGGTGCTGTTACTGAGGTGAAGATGCAGGTTAGCGATTGCTGATCCCCAAAACATACAAAATAGTAGAACTGCACACAAAAAATCCGCGAAATCGCAAATTGAAACGAAACCATTAGTTTGAAATAGTTGGTTCAAGTCTACATGGACCCGCGATATTTTTTCCCTTAAATCGAATCAAATCGTTTCAAAATAATTTGATTTAGGTATCAATTTCAAAAATTGCATAAAATCGAACCGAACCGTTTTTAAATTTTTTAATTAAAAAATTAATTTTATTAATCTAACAAATTTTAAAGTTTTCATTTTTTTTAGAAAAAAATATCAATTTAGCAATACAAATTACAATCAATACATTGAAATAATCATATAAAATAAATTAAGTTCATCATTATAATTAGCCAATGATTTTATAAGTCCACAATTAACGTCCTGACTTGATATCTAATCTAAACTAAAATTAATTCCAAATCATATGAAATAAAAAAAAAAACATTTATTTTTAACGATCCAAATTATAATTTAACAAAACTACGACAACAAATCATACCCACAACTTTAGAAGCCCTAACCTAAACTCTCATTTCTCATACATTTGATGCTTGTCTACCGCTACTAAACAAAATGTGATTCTCAATCGCAAATTGCTAGTCGCCTTTTGCTTGTTAGTTTGTTAATTTCTATCTGAATCACATCTTTCTCTTGATAAAACTTAGATTTACATTCAAGTCATTTTTTTCATTGTTCTTTTTTTCATTTATTGTTTTTGAACTTATTATATACTTGTGAGTTGTGATTTAGATAAAAAAAATGATTGTTTGTGTGTCTAGGTGATTAATGAATTTGTTTGTGGTTTAAAAAGAACGAAGGATAGAGCGTATTGAATTAAAGTTCCCTAATTAGTACTACCATATTCTACTTTCTTAAAGTCGTTAGAAAATAAAATTTGTCAATTTCAATAAACCTAAACTTTATCAACATTTAAACATATCATGTTGAGTCCTTATTTGTCATCTCACTAACAAGACGAAAAGAGTTTTAACTAGGGCTATAAATGGATCGTATATGGACCGGATCTGCCTACATCCGATCCAATCCGATAAGAATAATTATTCGATCCGATCCGATAATCCAACAGATATTTGATTGTTAATTCATATATGTTTTGTTATGTTATCGGATATCCGATCCGAAATTAAAGAAATTAGAAACAAAATCAATGTTGGAATCAACCTTTTTTTATTTATTTTTTCCCCAATATTTCCAATTCTTAAACGGGTTTAATAATTATAATTTTTTCAACTTTTTTATGTTTTGNTTGATTGTTAATTCATATATGTTTTGTTATGTTATCGGATATCCGATCCGAAATTAAAGAAATTAGGAAAAAAATAATGTTGGAATCAACTTTTTATTTTTTTATTTATTTTTTCCAATTTTTTCTAATTCTTAAACGGGTTTAATAATTATAAAATTTTCAACTTTTTTATGTTTTGAATTTGATAACTTTTTTATTCTAAATTTATTTATTTTCTCATTTATTTATTTTAGTCACAAATAACATGCTATAAAAATATTTTACCAACTTAATTATTTATAACAAATCGGATCAGATTGTTATCAGATCAGATTGACCTATATCCATATTTGATCTATTTAGTTAACGGATTATCGAATTCGGATCTTGATCGAATTATCGGACTGAGACTCGAATCCATCTTCCATTGATTTCATCGGATTCGGATTAAAATTCAATTCATTGACAGCCCTAGTTTTAACCAAACTATTACAGTAAAATGTGACTCTGTTTTTACCAACTGTTATATGACAATATGAAAGGCAAAGAAGAAAATGTAAATAAAATGGAAGAAAAATATATTCGTTCTATTAACATCTTTTAACAACCAACTTTGAAAATAATTTATTCATGGGCTTCCTGAGAGGTAAATGTAATTTAACATTTAACATTATTAGTTCTCGTTTAAACTTATACGTTAACTTATGTTAAATATATTAATATAATGTCGATATGTAAACCGTGGATTAAAACCAAGCCAACTCGCAAATTATAGTTTGGTTTGGTTTGATTCGGAAAAAAAATGGTTTGATTTGGTTTGAAAAAAATTCAAACCGCATGAAATGGTTTAAGTTGAAAAAATCGCCCAAACCGAATCGCTTTCATCCCATATAAAGACTTCATGCATTTTTCACAAGTAATATTGTATATTACTTACCCGCTGACTTTCTTTTTTCGTTTGTTTCATATTATAGGCCCTTCTTTATTTAGAGTATGGTTAATTTTTTAATATATCATTATTTAATGTCAATGAATACGAACTACTTCTATTTGAATCTTTATTTTATGTAGGAGTGTATTAGAAAAAATGTAAGTATTAATTATATGATAATTATATTCCCACAACAGTTGCACTAATTTTAATTACATTAGCTTTTATATTCTCTACCTTTTTCTTCTTGCATTGTCATTCTTAAACTTTAATTAATTAACATATTTTTGTCTCTAATCACGATTTTCATTCAAATATTCTACCAAAGTTTATCAAAAAGATAGACAAAAAATTTGTTTAACTTATGTATTATTTGTTTATTTCAATTATTTAAAGATACAACAGATAAATACATCTATTTGACCCTCATAACAAATATGTTGGACGAAAATGATCTCTATAGATAAGAAGTGAAAATTAAGTCACTGTAGATAAGATGCGAAAATTAATAGAGGGCTGATATTAAACAAACAAACAAAAAAAAAATAGGATTACATAATTGTAAAAATAAAAAAAGTTAGGGATATTCATTTGTCCGAACATTATTGATTTTCCTTTTGTTACCATAATTCTTAATAAAAAAAATTCTGGTCTTTTAAATTATTAAAATCAGTCGGACTACATCATAATTTGATGATTAAATTTAGAGGAACTCGTGAATTTGATGTGATGAATAAGTATATCCACGCCTTTTAGGGATTCCCGACTAGTGGTTATTTATAATTTTCATTTAGAGGGCATCTACACGTGACTTAATGAGTCCATATGTTGACTCGATTCGATTGTCCCATCTCTAAAATTTTTATATCCCACTACAATTTTGCGGTGCCAAAATTTTGTGGACATAATAATTTTTGTTTTTTCAACACGACGAATTTATGCCCGCTTAAAATTTAGAGTAGTCCAACCCATGTATGTTAGTTATTATTTTTGTAATTTAATGGATGTGAGATTTTTACACTTGATATTCCTCCCAAGATGGAGGCTGGTTTGAACACAAAAATTTTGAAATTCATGTACTCATTTGAATTTTAGACGGATATATGATAGCTCTTATATGTTGATTGTTGGAATTTCACAAATAATACATATTTTGATTCAAACATCCAATATTGGTTAGTATGTTCATCATAATGGTTGGATATCATTGTCTTTTTTACAGGGAAGTTGTGGTTCTTGCTGGGCATTTAGCACCACGGGAGCTATTGAAGGTGCTAATTTCATTGAAACTGGGAAACTTCTGAGTCTTAGTGAGCAACAGCTTGTGGACTGCGATCGTGTGGTTAGTTTCATCTTATTTTCACTAATTAGTGAACTGGCATATTATAACACAGAAGATGGATCATAGCTAGCTTTATATTGATATTGTTGATCAAACTTTACATGGACCGTGTAGTGTGATGCAACAGAGAAGGATGCTTGTGATGATGGATGCTCGGGGGGACTTATGACAAATGCTTACAAGTACTTGATCGGGGCAGGAGGTATAGAAGAAGAGAATGCATATCCTTATACCGGAAAACGTGATGAATGTAAATTTAGTCCGGAGAAAGTAGCTGTTAAACTTGTGAATTTCACCAGCATTCCGGTGAATGAAAATCAGATTGCTGTCTATCTAGTCAATCATGGCCCTCTTGCAGGTAGTGTTCTTTGGTACTCCTCTTTATTTCATTTTGCTCAGTATATGCCTCGTTCTTTGCCGATGCTGTTGAAGCAGCAGTATAAGAAATAATTGTGATCCTTGCGTACTATTCTTTGATGGGAACATTAATCATTTTATGTGTTGCGTGAATACATTATGTGGACAGTGGGGCTGAAGTGGTTCTCCAGGATCTTTGGCGGTTTTTCATCATCTTTATAAAGAGTTGATGTACAAAAGATGAAACTAGTCGCTATGTAGTTACGGCCTAAAACATAGAGGGGTAGTGCCCAATTTACTCTGACGATCTATCTTTAGGACGGTATATGAAAAGAAAAGAAGAATAGAATGTTACACTGAGCTTGTTAATGTGTTTTTTGTATTGTGATCTCTTTTTATCTATGACCTCTAGCGTTGCACAAAAAAAAAATAAAAATAATAATAATAATTAAAAGAAGGGGATTGCTCTTGCAATTTGGAATGAAAGCTTTTCTGGTGGCAAAGAGCGGTAGGTACCATTCCCCCACCATATGAGGCGGGATGGACTTCAGATTAACAGGTATATGAATGTTGGGATGCCCCAAAACATATTTGGAGTGGGACGACCTTTTAGAGGCGGGTTCAATTAAAGGCGATGTGTTCACATGTGCTTTGTCAATTGAGGGTGGTGACAGGATCGAAGACTTCTTTCTTGTCAATTAATATATTCTAAATTGCATGGTTAGCATCTATGGTTTTCTTACCCTGAATTTGAATATGCAGTGGGGATAAATGCAGTTTTCATGCAAACTTACATAGGCGGTGTATCATGCCCGCTTATCTGTGGCAAGAAGAGGCTCAACCATGGCGTTCTTCTAGTTGGCTACGGCTCGAGAGGTTTCTCGATTCTTAGATTGGGGTACAAGCCGTACTGGATCATCAAGAATTCGTGGGGTAAGAATTGGGGAGAAAACGGATACTACCGATTGTGCCGTGGGTACGGGATGTGTGGAATGAACACCATGGTTTCTGCTGTAATGACTCAGACATCATGGTAAAGTTTGGCTAATGCAAGTGATGCCATCCTTAAAATAGCAAGGTGTTGTGATTTGTAAAATATATGATGTTTTTCATTTTGGTGTGTTGCTAAAATAAAATCAAGTTTCTAGCTATGTAAGAATCCTGGTACTCAAGTGAATAGTTTATGGGCATGTGAAGGTCGAATAATTTGTTAAAAGTAAGTTTACTTAAATGAGAGTAAGCAAGTTATTTTCTTCGCAAGTTATTTACTTATTTTGAAAGTATCATCATCTACACGAATGTTATACATAGATGTGGGTGCTTGTACATGTTAACTCGAGGACTTGTCGAGATTGTTGAATAGAAGGAGAGGGTGAATGGGGGAAATGCGATTGAGATCAAGAGGAATTCAAATTGGCTGCATGTCTCTAGAGATTGTTGATTGTACAAATGAGTGTTCTAAGCAAACTATTGAAGAATAAAGTAACAAACCTTCTCTCTTTTATTTTCTTTTTTTGACCACCTCTTTTCATCCTTCTTGGCAATGGGCAAAGAACCTAATTTTCACCAAAAAAAAAAAATTCCAAGAGCATGTTTGGCAAGTTCTGAAGCCCGCAACCCATGTGAACTTGTCCACAAGAATTTGGGCATTGAGAAAGTTTCACAAATAACTTGAAAAATTAAAATATTTTTCAAAATACTGTCTATCTTTTTATTTAACCTAAATAATGTTTCAATTCTCTTTTCTACTCCAATGTTTTATATTTTGGTAACATTATGTATTATACACGTATAACACGTGTAACCTATATGTTGCATTTTTTTTTATTTTTTATGTAATGTGCATAACACGTAGTCACACGTGTTACAAAAGGTGCATCATGTTTCTACAATTGTTACCTCCACCATCAACAATGAAGTTATCGCCACGATAGTGCGAGCCAAATCATAGGTTAAATAAAAAAATTCTATATCTATGTACCCAACCTCCATCTCATCCATCAACACTAGATTCCATAGTTAAAAGGCAAGTTATACATCTTCAGATCTAATGGAGTTGGAGGTATCAACTTCCCAAGTTTGCTAATGGTTTTGTGTTAAGCATGTGGTGGCGGAACCACAGTTATTCTTACGAGCATGTTCATTGTGAGCGTTGGTGATTTTACGGAGTCACTGTGGTGTTAGACATATTGTTAAGTGTTTTTGTGCGTTTGTATTGTGTATCACTCTTTGTATTTGAATTGCGTGTGTGCGTTTGTATTGTTTTTAGACTTTTTAAAACTCTACAGGAAAAAAAGAAAAAAAAAAAGCGGTATATATATATATATATATATATAGGAGCGGAGGACATTCATTAAAATACCTGATAATGTGGCAATTTTATAAAATAATACATTACAAAATTTATATAAGTCACACCTCATATATAAATTAATAAATTACTGATATATAGTGCTAACAATTGAATTGGCCTTTCTAGGATATGATTCAATTATTGTTTATTTCTTCTTCAGGTTGTAGTACATTAAATACAATGTAAAATAAGTAAAAAATAAGAAATACTTCGATAAATTAATAAATTCTTGATTGATAGATAGTATTTGTCCTGTTTGACACTCATTATTTGAAAACTCTTGTTTTTAACATTCTCATTTTCAACTATATATTCGTACAATAAAAAATTCTGTACGTAAACTCAATTTTATTTTATTTTTTAACTTCACACTCTCTTAAAAATTGCTATTCAAAATATTATTTTTATCCAATACCATCTTAATTTATAGAGTTTTAGCTGTAATTTCCACTACCATTTAACTAAAAATATTTCAATAAAATAAAATAAATGTATTTCCCTTAGTCAACGCAGCCCAGCCCAGCCTGTTATAGGCCCTAGGCCGTACCGGCCGACCCACTCAATATGTTGTGATCACGTGAAACCACGAAGAAACGTGTAAATCATAATCCACGTCAGATAGAAAGGGACAGAGGAGAGAGAGAGAAGAAGAACAGCGAAACAGGCAGAAATTTGTAAAACAGGATGCCAACAAATCAAGAAAATGATCTTATATTCTTCTCTCTCTATAAATACCCCCTTTCTCATCTCGCCTGATTCTTTCTTCGCCACTTTCACTTGCCCGATAGAGAGAGAGCCATACAAAAGGTACCACATTTCTTTTCTTTATATATATATTTTTATTTTTAATGTTTTCTTGCTTTGAGAATAATCTCTTCTCTCTCTCTCTATTGGTTGCGTTGGTAAAGTGTGTGTGAATATTTTATCATGTTTAATTAATTATAAATGGGATTAGGAAGTGCTAATTGTGGAAAAAGATTAATGTTTTTTTTGTGAAAGATCAATTTTTGGTTTTGGTTTGAATGATCTTTTTCTGATAGAATTTTGTTGACCTTCTTTTGGGGAAGCTGTTATCTATTTGTGTAAATGGTAGTTAATCACATTGCTTGTTGATGAGGTGAAAGAGTATTAACTTCCTCAGGGTGGATTGAAAGAGAGAGTTAGTCTTTTTGAAGCTCGAAAGGGAGGTCCTTGTGATTCCACCTGGTTTTTCTTGAAATATTAAAGATCATTCATACATAGCATAGTCCAGGCTCACCCACTTCTTTGAACTTATGTACTCTCCTGGATGGAAGGGGTAACCGGATAGGAGGGACGGAATGGGGGAAACAGCTAGATTCCAGAGGATCGAGCTCTCTAGTCCAACCAGTTGTTGTCACAAAAATTCACAAGAACATTCTATGGTCTTAGTAAGAGAGAGATGAGTTAAGGTTTTACTTGTTGTAAAATATCACATTGTTTGAAGATTCTTAGACGTTGTTTTGAGTAAAGGGTCATCCACAAGTCTATTTTTAGTGTGTTGTATACTCTTATTCAAGACTTATATCATTTGAAGATGCCATGCGAATCACTAGAAACATGTGAAGTATATGGTTAATCACTAACCCAATAACGGAAGTTTCATGACGGGACCAGAGCAAGCTGCCATGAGACTGGTAAAAATTAAATATATTCTTCTTCATATATGCTTTGAACTCCACATGGTATCAGAGCTTTCTGACTAAAGTCTAAGCAACTCCTTCACGTTCAAAATGTCTACCTCTCCAAATTCTTCAATTTCTGATGCCACCATCACTCTTCCTCTCTTCAACCCCACCACCACCATAAAAGTCACCAAATTATCACGTACCAACTATCCAATTTGGAAGGCCACCATGCTTCCCTATCTTAAGGGACAAAAAGTCTTTGGCTATGTCGAAGGTACAATAAAAAAACATTCAAAAGAAATCACTGCAACTGATGGCACTAGATCAACCAACCCTTCCTATGAAACCTGGGAAACACAGGGAAACCTCATACTTAGCTGTCTCAATTCGTCACTCTCGGACGAAGTTCTCGCACAGGTGGCTCATTGAACTCCCTCCCATGATGTTTGGACTGCTCTTAGCTCGGCATTTGCTTCCCAATCCCGTGCTAAGGCAGTGCAGGTACGCTCTCAACTAGCCACAGCTCGCAAAGGCAACCAAACTGCCAATGACTATTTCATGAATATCAAAAGGCTTACGGATGACTTGGCAATTGCTGGCCAAGCTATGAAGTGTGACGATATCTTAACCTATTTACTTGCTGGTTTGGGTCCAGAGTATGACACACTTGTAGCCACAATCTCCCACCAAAAAGATGCCATCACGTTAGAAGAGGTGTATTCCATGTTACTCACTAGTGAGGCCCAAATCCAACACAACAATCATTTAATTCCAAATGCCATCGCTAATGTTGCTACTCGACGACAAAATTTTTATGGCAATCGAGGTCGAGGAAATCCTTTCAATCATCGAGGCAGGGGGCGTGTTCAACCCTCAACCATTCGTGGATCAGGCCGAGGTAATTACGATCCTACTTGCCGTTCAATTAATAATTTTAACAACACTTTGTGGTGCCAACTTTGTGACAAACCAGGCCATGCTACATCCCGCCGCTTTAAACGGTATGATCTCAATTTTCTACCTCCACCATCTCGACAAAATCCTCAAGCTAATTTTGCTTCAAACCAACTACCCCAACAATTAATTGATCAAGAATGGCATGCTGACACTTGAGCTATTCACCACTTGACCAACAACTTTAACAACCTCAATGTCCGTGGAGATGAGTATGTAGGGAATGATCAAATTCAAGTTGGCGATGGCACAAGTTTGAATATAACACGTACTGACACTTCTTCTTTTGTCACCCCTTCAAAATCTTTTGTCTTAAATCAAATACTAGTTGTCCCTCAAATAAAAAAAGAACTTATTATCTGTTCAAAAATTTGCTGAAGATAATAATGTTTATTTTGAATTTCACGCTTTTTTTTCTGATCAAGGATTACTCGGGGAGCATCCTGCATAGAGATCATCTCAAAGATGGTCTTTATTGTCTTTCTCAGTCTCTTCAATCAATCATTCCTTCAGCTTTTGTTGGTTTTCGAGTTTCCCTTTCCGATTGGCATCGTCGTCTTGGACATGCATCCTACAAAACAGTCCATCATGTGATTGTCGCGAATAAACTTCTTGTTGGATCAAATAAAAAACAATCTGTTTGTCCTGATTGTGAGATGGCTAAAAGCCACAGCTTACCTTTTTATGCATCTAATCATCACATTTCTAAGCCTCTTGAACTGCTTTATTCCGAGGTATGGGGGACCTAGTTCTGTTCTTTCATGTTACGGTTCTCATTATTATGTTTGTTTTCTTGATGATTTCACTAAATTTATTTGGGTGTTTCCACTAAAATTAAAATCTGATGTTGAACAAATCTTCTTACAATTCCAAAAATATGTTGAATGCCACTTTGAAACTCAAATTAAAGCTATTCAAACTGATTGGGGTGGTGAATATCGACGCTTAAATAATTATTTTAAAACTTGTGGGATTCAATATCGTCTAGCAGGCCCATACACACATGAACAAATGGGTTCTGTCGAACGGCATCATCGTCAAATTGTGGAAATGGGCTTAGGTTTGTTAGCTCATTCCAATCTTCCAAAACCATACTGGGAAGATGCTTTCTTGATAGCAACATATATTATTAATCGCTTACCCACAAAAATTTTGAACAACCGTTCTCCTTATGAAGTGGCATATAATCAAAAACCCAATTACAATTTTTTGCGCGTATTTGGATGTGCTTGTTGGCCAAACTTAAGAGCTTATAACAAACATAAATTTGATTTTAGATCCAAAACATGTATTTTTATTGGTTATAGTCTCTCACATCTAGGTTACAAATGTTTAGATTTATCCACATGAAATTTTTTTGTTTCGCAACATGTCATATTTAGTGAGTCCTCTTTCCCTTATATGTCCACTAAATATAAAACTCCCTTATTAGAGCACAATTTGATTTCTTTGCCCTTGTCTTTAACAACACACGCCCCAAATGTGCCAGCTAATCCTGCAGGTGCCGATATGTGTTCTTCAAACCCATTGCAAATTGAAGGAAATCATGACCATGCAACTCTCTCTTCAGACACTTCCTCAGGTAATGATACTGTTCCAGCAAATCATGACATTCAACCATCAGTTATTGTTGAAGAGCAACCTGCCAACCATGCCTCTTTACCATCAGCTCAACCTCATCGTATGGTAACAAGGTCTCAAACTCACTCTCCCAAACCAAAGCAACCATTTGTTGGCATTATTAAATATCCTCTACCCAAATGCTTCCTTGTTGAGTCCACCTCTGAAACTATAGAGCCTACATGTTATACAGAGGCTTCCAAAGATGCTAGATGGCGAGAGGCAATGGATCAAGAATTTGATGCCTTGCTTCGTAATGGCACATGGGACTTGATTCCTCTACTGTCAAACTGTAACCTTGTGGGAAACAAAAGGGTCTACAGAATTAAAAGAAAAGCAAATGGTCAGATTGACTGCTTTAAAGTGCGCCTCGTCGCCAAAGGTTATCAACAACAATATGTTGATTTTAATGAAACCTTCTGTCCAGTAGTTAAACCAGGTACAATCAGACTAATTTTATCAATTGCCGTCACTCATAGTTGGAGCATTTGCCAAATAGACATACAGAATGCCTTTTTACATGGCTTGTTGCTGGAAAATGTTTACATGCATCAACCACAGGGTTACATTCATCCTGATTTTCCAACACGTGTGTCGGTTGAAGAAAAGCCTATACGGACTTCGTCAGGCACCACGGGCTTGGTTCTCTCGCCTAACTGAAAAATTGCAACAATATGGTTTTCTCGGTTCCAAGGCTGACAATTCTCTCTACACACTCCATCGAGGTCCCCTCCAACTATTTATCTTGATCTACGTCGATGATATCATCGTCACAGGCTCCAACTCAAAGGAAATAGATAATCTAATCTCAATGCTTGGTCATGAATTTCCCTTCAGAGATCTTGGAAATCTATCCTATTTTCTTGGCGTAGTTCAGTAGAATTGAGAGGTCTTCCCTGATTTAATCCTGTCCACTTACTGAGTTTTAGGATCAAATCCCTTGATCTTATTTGCTTCATTTGATAGCTAATTGCCCTTTTCTTCATGTTACTGTCTCCCACATCTTATTTTGCTTATACCTTTGAGAGTTGGGAACTCGTATAGTGAATGCATTCAAGTTTCCCGCTTTCTTTATGCTCTTTTTTAATTGTTCAGTTAGTTTCTTTTGAGTTTTATTAATTCATCTGCAACTTGTTTTGAACTTTTGAAATCTTCTTGTATGAGTTTAAAAGCCTCTGCTTTTTTCAAGCTGAGAACACGGTTGCAGGGGAGCGTTAAAGCTTATACCATATAGCTGACACACCACTTGCTAAAGTAATGGCACGAGTCCTATGGCCTTTTCACTCTTAACCTTTTGGGTTTGAGTTGGACGCTGGGCATACGGCAGATATTACTTTTTTCTTTCTATATGCAACATTAAAATTTCACTTGACATATAATGTTCTGGGGCAACTCATGCTAATATGAAATATAAATTGGTGCATACTCACTATGAAAGTTGAATACAGATGTAACTTCATTTCAATTTCCATTTTAGGAAAAGTTTTGCAAAGGTCATTGTTTCTCTATTCCAATTGTCCTTCTTTATTGTGTTTATTGAAAAAAAATTCTCTTTTATGCAGAGCAGTAGTTACATTAAAATCCTTCTTCATAGCTAACTGTACATATAGAGACAATCTTAAGAGGTCATTTGAAGAAACAAGTTGTTGATATTTTCTCTTTCAACAGAAAGGGGATGGTTTTTCGTTCTAGTTACTATGGAAGTTGATATTGGAATTTCCTGCTGCAATAAGAAGATACCTTTAGAGAATCCAACACCAGTTAATGAATCGAAAAAGCCAGGAGAAAATCACATGAGCACTTCTGTGTTCGTCAATCATGGTAAGTTTTGCTTATAATTATCTTTGTAAAGAATCGAGTATATAAAGATACTTAGCCCTTGTTTGGTACTCATTTTTTTCAAAATACATTTTTCTCTCTTTTATTTTTAACCACACATTCTTCAATAAAATAATATTACACGCAAATTCAAAATTTTTCCTTATTTTTTAACTACGTATTCTCCACCAAAATACTATTTCAAATATGTGTTTTGGGCAAAAAATGAGGTTCAAAAAGTTAATATCAAGTTAATCATGACATGGGGTTCAAAAAGTTAATATTTCTTACGTCCACCCTTGCTGGCTTTACTGGTATGTAAATTGAAAGTTTATCGAAATAGATAACTCAATTAGAGGTTTTCAAGGAAAATTATACATGTTTAAATTAACGAAAGAAAGGAAAAAGTAAGGGCCTAAATATTTTAATGATTTTAGTCACATCCATGGCTCTTGTATATTGAAGTAAATGGTAATGATTTGTCTTCTAATCTATGTGTGGGTCAAATATACTTAACAAAGCCTGTTCATCTGGTTTACGTGACTCTCTTCTTCTTCTGCATTGTTTCAATTTCCAAAGTTAAACCATGGAGGTTCATATCCTATTTAGTTACCTGATTCTGTGTTTTTTAGGTTGACCTCTTCCTTGAAGCATCGCATTAATACCAGTATGATTGCTTTTTGTGACTGATGCATCTCGTGGCCTTTGATGAATTTGTCCAAACTATCTCCAGTGGTCCACAATATATGCCACTTGAATTTATCTTCTGTTAAAATTATAGATGCTTGTGTACCGTGGAAGGTCATGGGTTCGAATCTTGGAGCTAACCTGTTTTTAATATTTTCATTTGTCAAACTTGAAAGCAACGAAAAGAAAAAAATAAATTATCCGCACTCTAAAAGCTTAAACTTATAAGGTGGATAAAACAGATAAGTTTTTGCCCATCTTTGAAAAATTAATAATAAAATAAAAAGTTTAATGAGAGTTCTTTAATATATCTATGTTTGTAGCTGCAATTTCATGGCATGAGAGCAGAAGAAAATGGATTGGAGATCTATCTCAGAGGCCGGAAAGGGTGCCAAAGGATCCAATTATAAGGTACTGCACTTACTTTTCTCTGTCTTCCTTGATTGCCAATAGCACTATAGGGACACACAAAATGTGGTAGCACTATTTGATATAGTTGCAATGATATGAAGGGCTAGAAGATCCCATAGTGTGTCATTAAATTCAGAGTTGCCATTTAGACTAGGTGTAGAGTTAATTGACGTATGTATACTTGTCTGACTGATCTATTTTTATGCAACAAGAACAGCTGGTTACTTTGCTCTGCATTTACTGATGCCTTGAAGGCCCACGTAAAGTTTTGTCATAAGATGATTCTGTTATATAGTTCTAAGTAATTAGGGTATATAATAGATCTGCTTCCGTTGCACATATTTGGTCCTTTTTTCTCTGTAAAAGAGAGAACCAAGAACCGTTATGACAATATTGATTTTCATTTCTCTGTTTATGAGATTATACATTGAAATCTACTCTGACATTTGCTCTTGCAGCTGGTCAATGACCTATGAAGGCTTACTCTCGACTAATGACACTTTTTCCGAACCAATCCCTTTACCTGTAAGTTCTCTGGATAAAAATATTGCATATGCACTTTTTAAGTATTTAGGTGCCCCCTTAACTCAAACGATGACCCTACAACAAACTTTGTCTTTAAATGAGCTTTATGTGCCAGCATAAGAGCAGAGTATGAATTTTAATGTCTATTTTTTATGAAACCAATTTTTTTCGCCGGTTGAGTAGGGTATTTAATTTTTGCTGCATAAGAATTGGACTACAATTATTAGTGCAAATACAACAAACTAAGCATTGTTACCAATAAATTTGTGTATCCTTACCGACTAAGTTTTGGTCTTTTCCGACCTTTTCTGACTTGCTCTAACAAGATCACGTCGCTCACATGCTTTTTTGGTCCAAGCATGGGGCATTATTATGTAGACTCTGATGTACAAACCCGTGCATAAATATGCGTACTGATCCAGATATATACACACGCACATTCTGCAGGAGATGGTGGACTTTTTGGTTGATATCTGGCACGATGAGGGACTTTTCGACTAGATAATCTTATTCTAGGTCTTTTCGGAAGCTTTCTATTTGCACAGCAATATGAAATATAATTGAAGCTTGAAATTTCAATATCCATTTCACTTCCAATTTTTAGTTGTTGTAACAATAGTTAAACTAGTCCAATCTTATAGTCGTTTCAATTTTATATAATTTGTATATGGTTTGACCTTCAGACAGAGACAGCCATGTAGAGTAATTTTGATGTATTATTGTACCTTATTCATAGAACAAATAGAACTGCCTTAACGAAATTGTTATGGATATCATATGTTGTTGCTGCTGCTTTGATGGAAGTTCATTGGTTGGATGTATTTTCGGAATATATGAAATGAAAAATATGGAGCTCCTCTGGTAATTTTTTCAGTGGACCAACACGCCCCTGCAAATGTCCACTTTTTTTTTTTTTTTTTTAAGAGATAAATCCATGTACAAGTATATTGCAACCCGTGTCCAAACTCATGGTTGGATCCGCCACTGCTTTCAACCCGATTGGGATCGAGTCGATGAAACCTACCGAACTTAACGGAGAGTTTGAAGAATATGGTGGAGTTTAGCTATTCTAGTAACCATAAGTACGAAGAGTTAAACTTAGTTATTTGAAAGACTTCAGCTAAAAAAAGTGCTGAAAAGTGAAACTGTGTAGAGAAAGATGAAATGAGAGTTTTTTAAACTTAAAGCAAACTCGTTGCTTAGAGTCTAAGTCACCGTCCCTTCCTCCCCAGCCCCTACCCACAGGGGATAACTTCCACTTAGATTCTTCTTATACCTTTCTTAAATATTTTTAAAATTAATTTTGCAAAATTCAGACTTTGTTTTATGTAATAATTATAATTCTCCTTCATATAATAATCAAAATAATCGAGCATTGTAATTAATAAAAATTAAATATTAAAAATGATCAAATTTTTTAGATATTCTTTTATTCTTGCTTTTGTTTCCGTTTCACGAATTCCGATAAATGCGCCAGATCTCACCCCATGAACCCATCTTAATTCTTTGTTGACCGTTGGGCCTACCCCCACCTCCACCCACCCCACCTTTTCTGCGCGCGTATGTGTGTATATATATATATTCATGTTTCTTCATCATCTCAATTTCCTATCCCACCCCATAACCAGCTCTTACAAAAATGGAGAATTACTCTACAAAATTTCTCTCTATCTTCGCTTTTCTCCTCCTTTCTCTACTCTCTTCGGCTGTGGCATTGCTCCGCCCGCCGTCGATTGGGGCAGAGAAGCTAATCCGAGACCTCAACTTGTTCCCTAATAAACCGATCAATGTGGTTGATTTAGACCGTGAAAATGCTCGTTATTTTTCCTCTGGTCAGAATATTGTCGAGTGGCGTGTTAAGTTTCCCAATTTGGTTGATCCTAGAGGAGTTTCGCTCGAGGACCTTGGGCACCATGCTGGTTACTACCAGATTCAGCGTTCTCATGCCGCTAAGTTTGTTCCTTAAACCCTAGGCTTAGGAGAATCTTCTGTCATTTGTTTTCGTACAAATATCAATCTCTGTTCCTCAACATTTGTTCCTGTTGAGCGTTTTCTCGGTGATTTTATTTTTTCCTTTCACAGTTATTTATTGACTTATTGTATTTAGTGATTCAACCTCCTCCAGAATTGAATGCTTTTCATATTCGTTTGCTTTAGTCAAATTTATTTGTCGAAGAAGAAGACTTCATTTTTCTTTTCTTTTTATAATTATTTGTTTGTTTATTTAAGCTTGAGTGTATTTTTGTTTTTTCCATCACCTTAACAAATTTTTTTTTGACAAACCGTCATCAGAGACAACAACCACTAATTTAGTAATTTATGGAAGATAATGCCAAGAAACAAAGCTTAGGGGCAGAAGTGCAAAATGAAATAAAGATTGGGGATGGTCACCGCAATCTATTTTAACATTTATTAGACCAGTGAACTTAATGTTATTGAGTGTTTGTTGTTAAAGAACAACATGTCCATAAGATGAATGCAGCAGGCGAAGGAATGAAAATGCTAAGATGGAGTTTTGATCATACCAGCAAGAAATGACAATTTATGCCAAAAGTAGAGGTGGCATTAAATGAAGCGAGATCAAGGAAATGGTATATAGGTGATTGAGACATTTCTTATGTATAATACCTAAAAGAGGCTCCCTCATAAGAGTGATTGATCTCAAGACGTTAGAAGAGGAGGGGTAGGCAAAAATAACATGGCTTCTTCTGGTTGCGAAGGATGTAGTTGCTTTGGATTTTCTAGAAGATTTAGCAATCAACCGAACAGAGTTGCGAAGTTGATACGTGTATTTGACTCCAAATTTATAGGATTAAGGTTTAGTGTTATTTATGCTTATCTTTGGCCCTGGTATTATATTACTTAATCACAATGGACTTGAACACTTCCATGGATTTTATTCAATTTAAGTTCTGGTTTGTATTGAATGAATTTCCCGATGTTTTCAATACTTTTCATTTTGTGCTTATTTTCATGGACTTGCATTGAAGGAATATGTATTAATTGTTTTCTGATAGCTTAGATTCTTCAATCCTTAAATTGCTGATATAATGTAGCAGCATCAAATAGCTGAATCTCAGATGAATACCCAAAACTTTCTTCCCTGAAATCTTGTTTGTCTGTTTTTTTGTAGCTAATATTTTCCCTCTAAAGGTCTTTACTCACATTTCATGGTGTCTTAATTAACAATAGAGCGGTGTTCATTGCAGGATGTTTTACTTTTTCTTTGAATCACGTAATAGCAAAGAAGATCCTATTGTCATCTGGTTGACCGGTGGACCAGGTTGTAGCAGTGAGATGGCTCTTTTCTATGAGAATGGACCTTTCACCATTGCCAATAACCTATCTCTTGTATGGAATGAGTATGGGTGGGATAAGGTGATGCCATTCTCATAGATTTTTATTTCAAATTACTAGGAAATTAACTGAAGAAAATAAGAGAGAGTGGATGAATTTGCTTTCCTGCTTACCATTTGTAGAATTTCCAACAGTGGCCCGTGTAATAATGGTATTTTAGGTGTCAAAGAAAATTGATTTATTTACTTTGATGATTCTGCAGGTCTCGAATATTTTGTATGTTGACCAGCCTACTGGGACTGGCTTCAGCTATAGCTCTGATAGACGTGACATTCGGCATGATGAAAAGGGTGTCAGCGATGACTTGTATGATTTTTTACAGGTCAGTTTTGCTTTGTTCTCTTTCCCCTCCTCTACTCTAGAATGAAGGAATATAAACATCTGCAGCTTTTTCCTAGAGTGACAATAAAATTTTTGAAAGCAACTGAAGGGGCATACAGCTCCACAATGTCGTTAATGATAGAAAAAGAAAAAAAACGTTAGTGCCATATTTATCTGAGGTGGTTAACTGGATCGTCTTTTTTTATTCCACTGTATCAAGGGACCATCTGTATGTTCTTTGCAGGAAACATGAAGTGATGGAAAATGAGTTGTTTTCTTCAAGTATAAACAGTTGCCAAATTCAAACATTTTACTTCTTTGCTTTTTCTTCGAGAAAATGCATAAAGTTGTATGCATTTTCATTTTAAAAGTTGAAACTAAATCTGATGGGTTACTAAAAGGGGCCTAAACATTTTCTATATAAACTGCTGTTTGGGAAACAACTTATTTTCTTGATTATGAATCTATGTTGTTACTGAAAATGTGAATGCCTTCTTACAAGTATAATATGTTGAAGAATCAAACCAGTTTATAAGAGAAGAAAGTTAAAGATCATTCTTGGGAAAAATTGTTCCTTTGTCAACTGGAGGTTTCTACTAAATATTATACATTTAACTAAAAGAAAGTTCACTGTAGTAGTTTTCTCAATATAGGCTTTCTTTAAGGAGCATCCTGATCTTGCAAGTAATGACTTTTATATTACTGGAGAGTCGTATGCTGGGCACTACATTCCTGCTTTTGCTGCTCGCGTTCACCAAAGAAACAAAGCAAAAGAAGGAATTCATGTAAATCTGAAGGTATTTTTCCCTTTGCACTTATGTGGTGTGTATGCTAGTAAGATTATGTTGATTTATCTTACTTGAGGGAACATACAGGGTTTTGCTATTGGAAATGGGCTCACAGATCCAGGAATTCAGTATGGTGCTTATGCTGATTATGCACTTGGCATGGGACTAATTTCGCAGTCGGATCATGATCGTATCAATAAAGTGCTTCCACTGTGTGAATCAGCAATAAAGCTTTGTGGTAAATTGACACCTTATCACTCTCAACCCCTAATACATGTTAAAATGCCATAATAGTTATATATTAGAACTTAGAAGACAAGTTCTTCCTTTCTAAATGAAATTATGGGAACAAAATACATGCGCTCTTTCTCTCTGGACTGCACAACAGTAATTGAACTGTTTCTTAACCTCATTCTACACTATACTGGCAGGAGTAGGGGTTAAGAAATGTGGGATGGCAGGTGGTGAAGGCTAAGTTATCTTTCTATAAATGAAGAAGTATTAGTTCATTTTTCTGTGCAGCAAATTCAGTGAACTCTCAGGATTGGCTGTCCCTTCCGCGAATCAGATTCTATTGACACTTCTTTCTGCTCACTTGATGTTGATATTGTCGACAATTATTGCCTTTTTGGCTAATTTCAATATTTTATCCCAAAGAAGTTGGAAACTTTTGGGATGGATTGGGCTCCTTCGGTGGAGAAAGTGGTGTATTCATTTGAATTCATTGAAGAAACTTTGAATGGTTATTAGTTGTTGGATGCAGTTATAAACAATTTTTCAGATTTATAAATGTTGGCGGAGAAACTAGGATGTGGTGTTATTTTGAGAGATAAAATTGCTGGTTGACATGAACCTATAATGGTAATATGGTCAAATGATAAAATGGGCATTATTGTGCAAATTATATTTTCTTAAAAGAAACCCTTTTTCTTTTTGTATAACTTCCTGGACTCTAACCAATTTGAACTAATAGTTTTCAGTGGCTGAAGTTACTTTTTAGCTTTAATTTCATTTTACTTGTTTCAGGCACTGATGGGACAGTCTCTTGCATGGCTGCCTATTTAGTTTGCAATACCATATTCAGTTCTATCATTGCTCGTGTTGGCGATTTGAATGTAAGGAAGTAATACAACTTATTGTATTATTTATGGCTAGCAGATGCTGATGTTTGGAAGTCAAAAAATACATGAAAGATGAATTTTTAGATTTTTTCTTGGAAAAAGGTGTTAATTGCTTGGCAGTGTGACTAATGAATGGGGAAATTTTAGAAATGTTGCTCCGACCTATTACTCCATTCATTTTCATTGAAGATTAGCATAACATTCAAGATGATAATTGGCCCTATTGAAATTTGAGTGTTGATATTTTCACTTGCAGTATTATGACATTAGAAAGAAGTGTGAAGGCAGCCTCTGCTATGACTTCTCAAACTTGGAGAAATTCCTCAACCAAAAGTCTGTCAGGAATACACTTGGAGTGGGGGATATAGAGTTTGTGTCCTGTAGTACTACTGTGTACCAGGCCATGCTTACGGATTGGATGAGAAATCTTGAAGTTGGTATCCCCTTTCTTCTCGAGGACGGTATAAAGTTGCTGGTGTATGCTGGAGAATATGATCTTATCTGTAACTGGCTTGGTGAGGCTCTTTTCTACTTGCAGTGAATTTTTGTTGTATACTATGCTAGAATTATTATAGTGGGGACACAGTTGTCTATTGAAATTCATTCATATTTTTTTAAAGCATCAACACGTGCAAATATTCATAAATGGGTGGCGTTAAGATATGAACCCGTCTTTCTCGAAAATGTTGTACTACCTCATCTAAAAGCTTAAGCTATTAGAGAGGAAATATTATTTATTCAAATTTGGTCTTCAACTTACTATAATCTTGGTAAAAATAATTTTTTTTAATAATAATCTGTAATTAAAATTGAGCAGGTAACTCGAGATGGGTTCATGCAATGGAATGGAGTGGGCGGAAAGAGTTCATAGCATCTTCTGAAACTTCTTTTGAAGTTGATGGTTCTAAAGCAGGATTGTTGAAAAATCACGGGCCTCTCAGTTTCTTAAAGGTCCATATTTACCCCTCTTCCTTTCAAACATTTATATTTGTCCGTGGAGATTACTGGACTTGCTGAACTCTCACTATTGTGTTTGATAACATACAGGTCCATGATGCCGGACACATGGTTCCCATGGATCAGCCTAAAGCTTCATTAGAGATGCTGAAGAGGTGGATACATGACTCGCTTTCTGAACGTACAATCGACTCTGGAAAGTTAGTTTCTTCAATGTGATCATCGACTTTGGTTTTCTTCGCCTTGAAACCTGTTTGTAAATACATAACCATCTGATCTTATATCACTGTTATTTAAGATACGTTTTATGAACATTCTATGGCATCTTGATAGATATATTTGGCAAATGTTGGAAATGATTGAGATGTACGACACATGACGCTTGTCTGCATATTCGAATTCGATAAAGGAATTTTCTTTTTATAAAATTGGATATATGGGTTCGAATTTAAGCAATAAACATAGGAAAAAAAATGCTTGCAAATGGCTGTTTTCTGTTTTCGATTTTTTAAAACAGTGAAAATGTGTTCTCTTTCCTATTTTCGAAAATAGGTTGAAAATTTACAAAGAAAACTCAAAACGACAAATTTGTCGTTTTGAGTGTTTTTAGTTATAAATTGGCCAAAATTTTCAAAACATGTTTTCGTTGTTTTCAACTACCGCCAACCACCAACCACCATGACCATCACTACACCACCGGAACCCACCACGTCAACCACCGCCAACCATCACCGCACCCAACCACCAATCACCATGACCACCACTACACCATCGGAACCCACCACTGCACCATCGCGACCCAACCACCACCACCAAAATCGCCACCAGAAACCCCCACCGTCACCAGCCAAAATCGCGACCTAACCACCACCACCAAAATCACCACTAGAAACCCCCACCATCGCCAGCCAAAATCGCGACCCAACCATCGAAAAATCGCCACCAGAAATACCCCCACCACTACAGCCAAAATCGCTACTAGAAAGACCATCACTGCCCAGTTGGAATGGCGACCCAACCATTGCAAAATCACCACCAGAATCGCGACCCAACCAATCTTATATCACTGTTATTTAAGATATGTTTTATGAACATTCTATGGCATCTTGATAGATATATTTGGCAAATATTGGAAATGATTGAGATGTACGACACATGACGCTTGTCTGCATATTCGAATTCGATAGAGGAATTTTCTTTTTATAAAATTGGATATATGGGTTCGAATTTAAGCAATAAACATAGGGAAAAAAATGCTTGCAAATGGAATATTCAATCCGTTTTCTATTTTTGATTTTTTAAAACAGTGAAAACGTGTTCTCTTTCCTATTTTCGAAAACAGGTTGAAAATTTACAAAGAAAACTCAAAACGACAAATTTGTCGTTTTGAGTGTTTTCAGTTATAAATTGGCCAAAATTCCTAAAACGAGTTTTCGTTGTTTTCAACCCCCGCCAGCCATCACCGCACCCGACCACCACTGCACCGCCGGAACCACCACTGCACCGCCGGAACCCA
>CAIGRN010024098.1:0-11417 GCA_903798345.1 Fraxinus anomala
TAATATTCATGGAGGAAGGCTCCCCTGGAGCCAATAGTATAAAGAGTGCATGGACCCTGGTCAACTTGGGTATATACCACGATTTACTTCCGCCCATTGCTGAGGGGCCGGTGATGGGTGGTCCAGGACATAGGCTAGCGTGAGCTGGGATACCTAGGTATAAAAAAAAAAAAAAACGATGTGAATGCATACTTGTATTGGTCAATTTCAAGCCAATGTGTACAAGGATACAAAGCCTTTTTGGACCGTTACATAGCGAGGTGGGTCCCATCAATGTGAGATATAAGTCAAAAAGTGCCGTTGAAATTGGAACTCAACTGTGCAAAAATTAATTTTTTTCCCCCACGAAATGGGCTGCAAACGGGAGCTTAAAATTGCTTCTAACTCCTTTTGAGATTTTTGTTTAAGGCAAGAATAAAAGTATAAATTGCTAGTTTTCATTTGGACCATCCAGAAGTGGTCCAACTGATCTTAGGTTCAGAAAAATTATCTGCAACCTATGGACAGAAGGCTAATTGAGGCTGCTCGCAAGGGAGATGTTCATCAGCTGCAAAATCTGATGGAAGACGATCCTTTCCTGATGAAGGCTGTAGCATTATCAGGTGGAGAAACTCTGTTACATATTGCTTGTATGGCGGGAAACCTGAGTTTTGCGAAAGAGGTTCTAAATCTGAGTCCAGAATTCACAAAAGATTTGAGCCATGATGGCTTCAGTCCCTTGCATATTGCTGCAGCTAATGGGGATTTAGAGATCGTAAAAGAGCTCCTGAAAATAGGTGATAGTTTGTGTCTGGTTAAGGGAAAGGAAGGAAGAATTCCCCTACACTATGCAGTGATCAAAGGCAGAATACAAGTCATTAAAGAACTGATTTCAGTCAGTGAACATAGCATAAGAGAAGTGACGGCTCGTCGTGAAACTTCTCTCCATCTGGCTGTGAAAAACAACCAATTTGAAGCCTTTAAGAGCCTGGCAGTGTACCTGAAGACCTATGATAAAGAGGATATATTNGCTTAAGAGAAGTGACGGCTCGTCGTGAAACTTCTCTCGATCTGGCTTTGAAAAACAACCAATTTGAAGCCTTTAAGAGACTGGCAGTGTACCTGAAGACCTATGATAAAGAGGATATATTGAATGAGAAGGATGCACAAGGGAACTCCATCTTGCATCTTGCAGTCTCCAGAAAGCAATACGAGGCAAGTATTTTACCATTTGATATGCGTGTTCACAGTACAAGTGTGCAACAAACAAAAGTTTTACTTTACTTTCTTCATTAATCCTATTTATTATATGGAATTTACCTCCAAAAATAATGACAAAAGGTTGGTTTGTTTATCCACGATGGGATAAATATCGATTTGATCCCTTTTCCTTTCAGTTTTCTATTCTGCTTTAAGCGATTTCCGTGAGTGAGATTGTCGGAATAATTAGGAATTTGATGAACTAACCCAGCCGGTCAGTTGCAACAAACAATAATGAAGAAATTAAAATTTCTCTGTATAATCTGAATATAAATGTATTAACACGTTGTTGAGTTGGTGCTGGATGAAAATTTTGTTAACAAGGGGAAGTTGGAGCTGAATTCCTTGAACAAAAGGGGTCTTACACCACTTGATGTATTACTATCAGAAGGGGGTGATTGTGAAATTGAACAAATGCTTAGGTTAGGTGGGGCTTCAGGAGTTGAAGACATGCACCTAGACCAACAGGCTATGCAAACAGAAAACAGGACTATTGCCACTCAGGAATGCATCAGCACATGGATTGAGGAAAGAGAGGCCTCCAAAGCCCTCTAAAAAATTGCAGGAATACTTCAAACATGATGAAAGGATCAATGATCTCAGACAATATTTTATTCTCTTTAGAGTTGAATTTGGGATGTTGAAAGTATCGATGAGACCATCCAAAATTGGTTCAATATATTGATCCAAGGCAGCAGATTTCTCTCTACAACAATGGACAGAAGGTTGATTGAGGCTGCTCAGAAGAGAGACGTTCATCAACTTCTTAGTCTGGTCGAAGATGATCCATTCCTGCTTAAGGATGTTGCGTTATTAGGTGGAGAAACTCCATTACATATTGCTTGCATGGGAGGCAGCCTTAGTTTTGTCAAAAAGCTCCTAAATCTGAGGCCGGAATTCACAAAAGATTTGAGCAATGAAGGTTTCAGTCCCTTGCATTAGCATATTGCTACAGCTAATGGGGATTTAGAGATCGTAAAAGGGCTCCTGAAAATAGGTGATAGTTTGTGTCTGGTTAAGGGAAGGAAGGAAGAATTCCCCTACACTATGAAGTGATCAAAGGCAGAATACAAGTCATTAAAGAACTGATTTCAGCAAATGAATATAGCATAAGAGAAGTGACGGCTCGTGGTGAAACTTCTCTTCATCTGGCTGTGAAAAACAACCAATTTGAAGCCCTTAAGAGCCTGGCAGTGTACCTGAAGACCTATGATAAAGAGGATATATTGAATGAAAAGGATGCACAAGGGAACACCATCTTGCATCTTGCAGCATCCAGAAAGCAATACGAGGCAAATACCAACATCTTATCGCTTGTTTGGCAGGATGGATTGGACGAGATATACTGTCTATTACCACGAACCCATTAAATATGCTCTTAGTGTTCTATTTTAGAGTTGTGATATCGTTGGGTCTAAGCATTATACTCAGAATTTTTTTATTTATTTTTAAACCAGGTTGTTGAGTTGATGCTGGATGAGAAATTTGTTAGGAAAGGCTTGTTGGAGGTGAATTCCTTGAACAAAAGGGGCCTTACACCACTTGACGTATTACTATCAGAAGGGGGTGATGGTGAAATTGAGGAAATGCTTAGGGTAGCTGGGGCTTCAGTGCGACAGACAACACAAACTGAGAACAGGGTCGTTCCCACTCGTGATCCAAATGATGAATTTAGGAGAGAAAGGCCTCGGAAGCCCTATAAGAAATTGCAGGACTACTTCAAATTTGACAAAGCTAAAGAGACTCCAAGTGATGTCCGAAGTACATTGCTTGTAATAGCTATATTAATCACAACTGCAACATATCAATCCGTCCTTAGTCCACCTGGTGGTGTTTGGCAGGAAGACTTTAGGCCTACCAGTAACAGTAACACCACACAGCCACCAGCACATACTGCTGGAAAGGCAGTGATGGGAACACAGAATTCAGTTTCATTCGGCCTATTCCTGATTTTCAACTCAATCGGGTTTTTCACATCTGTTCAGATGATATATTTTCTCACTTCTGGATTCCCTTTACAATTGGAATTGAGAGTCTCACTTTTGGCACTCTCAGTAACGTACGATACCTGTATGACCGAGATGGCAACTGGCAATCTATCCCTATTATTTGTTATCATTTCCATTGCTACGCCATTAACTATAGGCATTCTTTCAAAGGTGGCCAGAGATTACTGTAAAAAACCATCAGGTACATCGCGGACTGCCTAAGGAAAGATTATTCTTCCAAATCTTTTTATATTTTTTAATCTTTTCAGTTGGCCACTATAGTTTTAAAGATCCTCTTCAGCAATAAAGTGTGTAGTAATTAATTAATTAGAGCTTTGATGATGTTGATATTTGAAGAATTGCACCTTTTCTCTGTTGTGTAGTGTTCCATATAGTATAGTTTTTAATGTTATAAAATAACAATTTTATAATAATTTTCCATTTTTATTTAATTAACATTCCTACATTTTATTTAATATTGAGCACATGAATAAATGTGTCAATGATTACTTGTGATAATAAAAGATGGGTGCGTGTGTCAAAAAACACATTGTCACACAACTTGTATTTTGATAAATGAATAAAATTGTTCACGATCAACGTATAAGGAAAAAAATAAATCTTTTTAGATCTACAATTGTATGTATTGATTATCAAAATCATCGTTTTACTTCACTCTTATTAATAATCACTATTAGCCATTTAACAGGTACATCGCGGACTGCCTAAGGAAGGATTATTCTTCCAAATCTTTTTATATTTTTTAATCTTTTCAGTTGGCCACTATAGTTTTAAAGATCATCTTCAGCAATAAAGTGTGTAATAATTAATTAATTAGAGCTTTGATTATGTTGATATTTGAAGAATTGCACCTGTTTTCTGTTGTGTAGTGTTCCATATAGTATAGTTTTTAATGTAATAAAATAACAATTTTATAATAATTTTCCACTTTTATTTAATTAACATTCCTATATTTTATTTAATATTGAGCACGCGAATAAATGTGTCAATGATTACTTGTGATAATAAAAGTTGGGTGCTTGTGTCAAAAAACACATTGTCACACAACTTATATTTTGATAAATGAATAAAATTGTTCACAATCAACGTATAAGGAAAAAAATGAATCTTCTTAGATCTACAATTGTATGTATTGATTATCAAAATCATCGTTTCACTTCACTCTTAATAATAATCACTATTAGCCATTTAACTCATAGATAAATTTCAAGTTGGTCACTAAACTTTATTTTATTACAACTTAGTCACTAAACTATTTTCATTTATATAGTACTACTTTACAAATATATAATTGCACATAGAAACATGATACTCAAGTCATCTATGCATTACTTGACTCTTCACTCGGCCTTATGAATATGGAACATTCTATTAATCCCTTCCATGTTCAATGTTTATCAATATCAAACAATCATTTAGAACGTTGAACGAAATTGATGTCAACAATACAGATATTTATTTGATTATTCAGATGTGATTGCACAGTTGCAAGGGTCAATTTTGAACCAATGTGTAAAATAACAATGGTACATTTTCTGAAATTGCTGTCTAAAAGTAGTTCAATTGATCTAAGGCTCAGAAAAATTGTCTCTTCAACCTATGGACAGAAGGCTAATTGAGGCTGCTCATAATGGAGATGTTCATTAGCTGCTTAATCTGATAAAAAAAGATCCTTTTCTTGATGATGGCCATTGCCTTATCAGGTGCAGACACTCCAACAGATTGCTTGAATGGGGGGGCAGCCTTCATTTATGTCGAAATTCGCAGAAAAATTGAACCACAAGGGTTTAAGTCCATTTCATATTGCGGAAGCTAATGGGGATGAGAGATTGTAAAGGAGATCGTAAAAATAGATCGTAGCTTGTGTATAGTTAATGGAAAAGATGGAAGAATTCCCCTTCATTATGCAGTGATCAAAGGTAGGACACAAGTGATGAGAGATCTGCTTTCAGCCTTTGAAGATAGCATAAGAGAAGTGACAGCTCGTGGTGAAACTCTGCTCCGTTTGGCAGTGAAAAACAACCAATTTGCAGTCGCCAGAAAACAATACCAGGCAAATGCCACCATCTTATCGCTTGTTTGGTGGAGTTGAATGGACTGGACTTGACTACCATGAGCCAGTTAAATACATCCTTAATTTTCCATTTTCAAGATTTATGTTATAGTTCAGTCTGTACATTATAATCCGAATAAATAGTTCGCTATCGGGTTGTTGAGTTGGTGCTGGATGATGATTATGTTTCCAGGGGCACATTGGAGCTTAATTCCATGGACAAAAGGGGGTCTTGTACACCACTTTATGCATTACTATCAGTCCAGAAGGGGGTGATAGTGAAATTCAGGAAATACTTGGTCTAGGTTGGGGCTTCAGTGCAACAAGCAAATGTATTAAGTAAACGAGATTGTTCCCACTCGTGATCCATCAAACAATGAATAAAGGGGAGAGAGGCCTCGAAAGCCCTATAAAAAATTGCAGGTGTTGAGTTTTTTGATACCCAATAAATTTCGGACAATTATGTTAAACCGATATTGGTAAATTGAAATATTGACAACATAATGGAATTACCCAAATCTAGAACTATTTGGGCTATTGGAGAAAGCCTAATTTTAGTTAGAGCTGCTCGTGGCTACCCTTTTCTCCACTTCTTGGATGGCTTATAAGTGTTGGCACATGTTGTTTTGGACTTGGACTTTTTCCCTTTATACCTAATGTATCTTATAGAGCTGCTCGTCGCCGCCCTTTTCTCCACTTCTTGGATGGCTTATAAGTGTTGGCCCATGTTGTTTTGGACTTGGACTTTTTCCCTTTATACCTAATGTATCTTATATATATGCTGTCCATTCCTGTGATGTTCACTTGTGTTATTTTTTTCCCTCCTCAAAGAAAGAATACGGCCGCTTCTCCACTGTCTCTTTCATTCGGTTCTTCCATTCCGGTGCCTTTGTGGCTGCTTTGAGTGGGTGCCATTGTGGCCAAAATAACACTGTCATTTTGTGTCCTTTGTGGGTGCAACCATAGCAACCGAAGTGTGGGTAAATAGTTGTGGTTCTTGGGTTGTTAATTGAGGTGGGATTTCGGTTGGATATATAAAATGAGCCCGGATTCCACCAAATCGAAGGTCCATTCCGCTACAGCAGGATTTCTTTAAATATGACAAAAGAGACTCCAAGTGAATTCCGGAATACATTGCTTCTGATGGCTATATCAATCACAACTACACATATCAAGCCGTACTTAGTCCACCAGGCAGTGTTTGACAAGACAACTTTAGGCCGACTAGTAACACAACCAATGATGCCATACAACCACCAGCACCACCAGTGCATACTGTTGGAAAGGCGATTATGGGAACGTAGAATTCAGTTTTGTTCCGTCTATTCCTGATTTTTAACTCGATCGGGTTATCTATTTCTGTTTTCAGATGATATATTTTCTCACTGTTGGATTCCCTTTACAATTGGAATTGCAAGTCCCCATTTTCTCTCTTGTAGCAACGCATGATACTAGTATGGGCGCTATGGCACCTAGCAAACTCTCTCTATTGTTTCATATCATTTCCATAGCTATGCCATTCCTTACTGGCATTCTGTCCAAGGTAGCCAGAGATTACTGTAAGAGACCAATATTTGTATAGGGCTAGTGCTCGAGGAAGGTTCATTTCCTATTTCGTTCTTCATCTTTTATTATTAATCTTTCCACTTGGTTTATCCTATTGGCTAATATCATGGTATTATATTTGTTGAGATCCTCTTCAGCAATCTCTCCATACATGTACGTCGGATTCATTTTTATGTCAAAATCTTGACACTTGCACAATTTTGACAAATGCATGACCGGTGAGACTAAAACTCGAGCCTTTGCATGCTTGTGTTTTTTGTTCAAGTTTCGGTCATTGAAGACTTTGAAGCAAAATGTGACACACAAAGGCAGTAGGAATCTGCCACAGGTCAGGGACAGGTGGACTAATTACATTTTAATTTAATCTTCACTTATGTCATGGTGCCATTCATTTTTGTTATCGGTTATACCTACACCTCTGAAACGGACGACTAAAAGTGCTCTTCATTATTTCATTTTTATATTGAATAATCATATCATATATTCTTTTTCAAATATCTAAATGTTATTCTAGTTGTGTGAAATGAGCATAATTATATCAGCCTTACAGTGTCTGCTTACATCAGAATGAAGAAACCTGTGAAATAGTCTATTGGTAATACCATATTATTTATTGATTTGGTCAAATTAACTTGTTTGCGAAGTAAGTAGTTCTTGGTATATATTAACCCACCATCAATAGTGAACTCATCTTGGAGAACATATAAATCCACCTGGTAGTTATATTCTTTCATCATTTCCATCTTACTAGAAGGTTTTTGCTGTATTGTAAAAAATGGATAGCAAGAAACTGTTTGACGCTGCACGTGCTGGAAACCTTGAGGTTCTTGTAAAATTTCTTGAAGAAAACCCATCAATTCTTGATGATTTAAGACTAATGTCCCGCTCAGAATCTCTGCTACATGTTGCAACCAAAGCCAGGTAACTTAATTTTGTGCAAGAGGTTCTGAAACTTGATCCTGAAATTGCAGGAGAGTTGAACAAGGATGATTTTAGGCCGCTAGACAATGCTGTAATCATGGGGACCTTGTCTATAGTGAAGGAACTTTTGAGGGCTAATGGCAAATTATGTCGGGTCAAAGGCAAATACCTAAGAACGGCTCTTTATTATGCTTCAATGAAGGGGAGAGTTGGTATCATTGACGAATTGTTGTCCATGTGTCCAGATTCTATTCAAGATATCACAGATCATAGGGAGACTTCCCTTCACCTTTCTGTGAAGAATTATCAGTTTGATGCGTTCAGAATTTTGATCGAGTGGCTGGAGAGGCTCGACATGCTACCAGTTGTAAATTTGGCAGATTGTGATGAGAATAATGTACTGCACATTGCAGTTCTTACAAAACAACAAGCAGTATGTTCAGCTCTATGAAGATTAATTAGATAAATATTTTCTTAATAATTAATTTTTCCCCTCCCCTTTCTTTGTTTTTGGCCTCAAATCATGTCCATCAATATATTTCTGGTGAAACATGTAGAATTTGTTTAGTTTTATACTTTCCTCCCTAAGCGACGTCCGGCAACAACTGAATCCTCATGTTCAGTTGTCATAGTTGAGTTTTGAATCCAAAATTCCGCTCTTCCATTTAACTGTTCTTCCATGTTACAGACCATAGATCTACTCCTTAAAGAAAGCAGCATTAGAGAAACATTAAAAGTGAATGCTTTGACAGCACTGATATTTTGGACATTGTTATTGAAGATTCCCACGATGTCCGGATTAGAGAAATTCTACAAGCAGTCGGGGCAATTAAGGCACAAGATGCTTTCACTATCACAATAGAAAAATCACCAGAAACCAAATTAATCAGGATGCAGCTGGATCCTCCATCTAAACCTTCAAAGAATTGGTTCCAATATTTCAAATTTCAAATTTCAAATTCAAAGAGATTCACCTAGCGATATGCGTAATGCACTGTTAGTCGTGGCTGCACTGATTGCCAAAGTTTCCTTTCAACCTGGCGCGAATCCTTTGGCAGGCATTTTTGATAACAATGCTCCTCGAAATCAAACTGGTGGTGTAAGACCTTTGATTGGACTAGCGGAGGCATTTGGATTAGCTGCGGCAATTTTCAAGTCTCATGCTACTGCATTTATGCCAAAATCTTGTTCGTGCGAAACCCGCAAACGAACGGGATCATTGACAAGTAATATAATTAATGAGTTAAAACATGTCACATAGAGAATAAATTCAATTCAGATTTACTAGCTACATATGGAATTCGAATTGTGTGAAGAAAATAGAGATTTTGATTTGATTTTATGCTAAATTATCTAAGAAAGCGGTAAAAAGTGTTTTGTATCCAATTATGGATGATTGTATTAGATTTTGAATCATCATATTGCTATCTATTTCAATTCTTGATTTATAATCTAGTTCCATTCATGCGTTCTTGACAATTGATAAAACTATGATGTGTAATTTTTTTTCCAAGACAAATTAAATATATCATAACCACGATCCAAAACTATTTTGCATACTCATCTTGATTTATTGCACATATATTAATTTTGCCACGTTTTAAACTTATTGTGAGTCTTCCAACATTACTACAAGCAACTAATTATCTAGTTGGTGGCCAATCAATTAAATAATGCAATGAGCATGCAAAATTAATCAAGAAATATAAGAAATAAATTAAACTAGTAGTCTTAAATTAAAACAAATAACAAATAGGATTCATCGTCATCCAACAAAAAAGATATAGCCTAGTATGTTAACATATATATATATTGCAAGAAGAATAATAGAGAAATATCACATGAATCATGAAATAATTCAATAGATGATTTAAATAAATTACAAGAAGAATAATTGAAATTCATCACCTAAATCCTGAAGTAATGCAAGAAATCTTGATCTTCAATTCCGAGGTTGAATTTTTCAAAATCTTGATATAATTGACCTTCAATTTCTTGCTAGAGCTTGATCTCCTATCTCAAAATATAGTAATTGACCATTTGTTCTTGATGAATTTGATGATAATATTTTATATGAAGAGGCAAGAGAAGTTTTTTTATTGTGTAGCCCTCGTTCTCTATTTATAAGAGCCAGAAAATATTTCAAAATCACGTCCAATTTGGGTTCCAAAAGAGTTTGAATTGCGGAAGGAAATTGTTGATTCAACTACGAAAATGGCCCCCTAGCGCACTGGCATAACTATCATGCGCGCACCATAGAGCCAAATGGATCTTGATTTGAGGAAAATAGGGTACCGCACGCGTCATGAATTGTCCCCGCGCACGCACAATTTCGCTTATGTTCTTCCCTTAGCAACTTTCAATATTTTTACCATACCTTTCTCTGTAGATATTTAATTGAAGTGATTCAAAATGAGTTAGAAAGATAATTCAAAAGGATATAATTCTTATAAAAGTATAATTTTTTCAATTCGAACGTTTGCTATCCAAAAAATAGGTCTCAAGTTGAGGTTAAAAATCTGGAGCATAACTTATTCAGCTGGAAATTGATTTGTGAAAATACTTCCACTATATTTCACTCATTTGACCTCCAATTGCATCCAATTAATTCTATATGATCTTCAATCATCGTTTTGTGCTTCGAATCAACTATTAGATGTTTACACTTTGGTCCCCAAATTTTAAATTTCCTTCGTTTTTGCACATTTTTCGTTTATTTCTTTTAAATCCACCAATTTGCATTGAATTCAATCTAACAAACATAGTTAACACAAAATTAAGCTATAACTTATTCAAAATACTAACAAATACTCTAATTTAATGACCTAAATAAGTGTACAAAATATACTTATCATTCATGTTTACCAACTCTTTAGGTCTCAGTGCATCACTGTGCATCATAATTTATCTCACAGGAGTATTTCCAGTTCAAAGGGAACTTCACATGTTCCTATATTCGATGATGTTCACTTATGGTTTGCAATCAGTTCTACACTTAAAGGAACAAAAGCGTAAACAAAGCAATAACTTATCTTCTTTTAACAATTGCCTTCACTTTGCCATTTGCACAACGTTGGTTGCCAAGGTGGGGGGAAAAAAGATTGGAAGAATTGGAGAAGAGAAAGGACATCAAATCTTAAAAGTAAACATATTTCAGTGAATTTTTCCGTGTAATAAAGCTTATCAGTTGCATGTAAGGATTTTAATCGAACAAATGGGATTATATGTGAAATATTGTGTATTAAATTAAAAGACTATCAATTTTGGTTAAGCCCCGTTTAAAGTGATCTAATAAGATTTCGGTATTTTGGACTTTGAAGCATCCAATTAAAGTATGGACTTATATGTATAGAGACCATGCATGTTCCTAATTATCCATGATGGGCCGAATTAGGTCAATAGGCCGTTAGTATAAATATACGATTATAGTCACCGGATTACAAGTTCTGTTCATTCTATTCTGATTCTCATCTTCACAGAGAAATAAAGGAACAACGTGTTGATCTGGAAGACTAAAACCGCATGACTTGTTCATTGCGATTACCATATCTGATTTAGGTACGCTTCCGCTTCAGTTCTCAAGTTCTTGATGATCCAACATGAACGATCCTTATGACGGTAAATTATTT
>CAIGRN010024109.1:0-20544 GCA_903798345.1 Fraxinus anomala
CTCTGGAATTTGCTCGAGTTGAGTTCTGGTAACAAATTGGATCCAATTTGGAAAGGAAAAAAAGTTAAATAGTTAAAATTTGAATGTCCATCTAATTGTAATTTTTTTTTTACATGTGAAGTTGGATGCATGGTTATAATCAAATTTAGTTGCATGGCGTGATAATTGTACAAAAGGTCAAGTGATCTAAAAGTAATATTTGATACTAATTTGTTTTGAGGGCTTGAACTAATGATGGAAATTTATGAGAAGAAAATTGTGCTTCTAAACTCAATTTATATGATTCAATTTTATTTTATTTTTTATTTTTTGAGGAAGAAATATTACAAATGAACAATTTTTTTATACTACATTTGATACATAAGAATTAATTGTTAATACATGAGTTTAAACACCATTAAAATTTTTAGATACATGAATAAAAATAAATTCATCTATAATAATTCTAGATTCAAATAATCAATATTCAGTGAGTCTAGATTAATGTTAATGTTGATTAATTAAGAATTAATAACACAAAATTCATACATGACATGATTTTGTAGCATTTATTACATATTGAAAAATGATAAGTAAATTATTATTGAAATAATTGAATTGTAATATTGTTAAACTCTAGTGCAATGGCAAAAAATCTACCTAGTCCCGCCCTGAATGCGGCGAAAAAAACCCTTCCCCAACGGGCGGGGTGGGGATCGTCGCCCGTCTCAAGTCTCGGGCGGAGATGCCCCGCTCTGAACCCGTCTCGTGAAGAATTAAAAAATATATATTTCTTTCGTTTTTCAAGAACCATCTTGTGTCATCTCTAGCTTTGCTAATGAATGAAGTTATGGAGATGGAAAAATATTAAATTTTGGATAAAGAAATNGAATTTGTATTTTAACTGAAAATTTGTATTTCGAGTACCCCGCCGCGAACCCGCCCTGCTGCCATCTCTCTAATAAAATCATTCAAAAAATGAATCTTACTTGAAGCTTGTTTGAGCCTCATTTTTTTTATTTACGAAAGATGGATTTTGCATTAGTGTTATAATGGAATGTGGTTAAAAAATAAAGAAAAATTTTGGATTTGTGAGTAATATTATTTTATTGAAGAATGTGTAATTGTAATAAGGTCAAATCACTATTCAAAAATGCATCTTACCGAAAAAAATAGGATTCAAACATGTGCTGCTTGTGATGGTGCATTACAGATGATGATGGTACGTTAGAATTGATTTGTGTATGTGGTGGTGGTGGTGCGCTAATGGTGGTTTGTGGTGGTGGTGAGACGGCACATTGTAGCAACGTTCTGGCATATTTTAGTGGTGTCGATGGTGGTAAAAGTGGTGATAGGGTGGAGTTGATAGAATGAAAAGCCAGTGACCAATTATTGGATAATTGTGATCAATTATTGAGTAATTGTGACCAACAAAAACAGAAATTTGTAATCAACAAATAATATGTGACCTAAAAAAATATACGTTTTGTGACCGATAAATAAATTATAATCAATTAATTTTAATTTGTGATCGATTAATAATTTGTCTATAAAAACGAGTAATTTGCAACAAATTTAGAGTAATGTTATTCAGTCTCATTGGGGTTGTAAATTAAGTTTAAATAGTATTGATGTGACGTTAAATGATAAGTGAAATTAAATGACCTATTTAATTTCACATTTCATTTAGTCTATCATCTAATGCCACTTAAATTGGGGTTGCAACTCCAGTGAGACTATGTAACATTATTCCTAAATTTATAATTGTGATCTACAATTGTGTTTTTGTGATCATATGTGACTCTGTGGCCTGTTTAATTAAATTAAAGTCACAAAATTTTAAGATGTCACCAAATGTGACCACTTAAGTTTTTTTTTTAAAATCATATTCAGAAAGAGAGTGCGAGGTGTAAAACAGAGAAAGAGAAAGCGTGATGTGTATGAAAGATAAGGTGAGAGGTGTAAGAGAGAGAAAGTGGGAGGTGAGAGAAATAATTATTAAACAATATATATTAGAGGGAGAAAAAATGTGAGGCAAGAGAAAAAAAAATGAAAAAGTGTGGAGCGTAAGAGATATTTGAGTGAGTTGCGAGGTAAATTCACGAGGGAGGGAAAATGAGATGAGAGAGAGAATCTGTTATATATTAATGATATATATGTTATGTGATAATGTTTATCAAATTATCCTAATTTAAACTATAGATTTTTTAAATTCCAGTTAGAATATTATATTATTATTTAGCCCCTGATTTATGAATTTTTTTTTATGACTTTGTTAAATATGAAATCGTAAAGTATTATATTTATGTATTTTTCCCAAATAATAATGATATGGAGGGTTGTGTACAAAGGAATGGATTTACGAAGGATTTTTAAATGCCAGAAAATGCTTAATTTTTAAATACCTGAGAATTTAATCAATTGAAAAAAATAAAAATCTACGCGTTGGTGATTTGGTTGTTAGATATGAGTGAGATAGTGGTGCGATGTCGAGATGTAGGGTGGTGGTGGTGCGAATACACATGGTGGTTGTGCGAATCTGTGAGTTTGTGATGTGGTGTTAATTTGGATTTGATGTGGATGTTGTGACGATTATGGTGGCGAATTGGTGGATTGGAAGAGGTGGTGGTGGGTTGTGGTGGCAATGGTGGTTCAAGTAATGGCCGTGATGGTGCATTACATGTGATGATGATACGTTAAGAGTTGATCTGCGTATGTGATGGTGGTTTGTGGTGGTGGTGAGATGGCACATGGTAGCAACATTTTGGTGTTTTTTTGTAGTGTCGACGGTGGTGGTGGTGGTGAGATGGTGGAGTAGATAGAATGAAAAGCGAGTGATCAATTATTGGATAATTGTGATCAATTATTGAGTAATTGGGATCAATAAAATCAGAAATTCGTAACCAACAAATAATATATGACCTAAATTTTTTGCATTTTGTGACCTATAATTTGAGTTTTTGTGATCGATAAATAAATTTTAATCAATTAATTTTAATTTGTGATCTATAAAAATGCGTAATTTGTGACTAATTTAGAGTAATGCTATTTAGTCCCAATGTGATTGTAACCCTAATTTAGGTGGTGTTGAAGTGACATTAAAATTGTAAGTGAAATTTCACCTTTCATTTAGCCCTTGTCTGGGCCAGATTTTTCAGGCCAAAAAATAAATTTTTTGCCCATTAGTTGTCATTTTTCAGCCATCTTCTTTGACTCCACTCTCACATACAAGGACCCACCTTCCACGATAACGACTCTTTTTTTACTTTTAATCCCCTGTAGAATCAGCTCCAGACAGGGGCTTAGTCTATCATCTAGTGCTACCTAAATTGAGGTTGCAACTCCAGTGAGATTACGTAACATTATTCCTAAAAATGAAAAAGTGCGAAGCATAAGAAATATTTGAGTGAGTAACGAGGTATTTATCCTGAGGGAGAAAAAATGAGAGAGAGAGAGAGAGAGAGAGAGTATGTTATATATTAATGATATATATGTTATGTGATAATATTTATCAAATTATCCTAATTTAAACTATAGATTTTTTAAATTTCAGTTAGAATATTATATTATTATTTAGCACTTGAATTATGAAACTTTTTTTATGAGTTTGTTAAATATGAAATTGTATACTTAAAAAGTATTATATTTATGTATCTTCCCCAAACAATAATGACCTGGAGGGTTGTGTACAAAGAAATGGACTTACGAAGGATTTTTAAATGCCAGAAAATGCTTAATTTTTAAATACCTGAGAATTTCATCAAATGAAAAAATAGAAATCTAAAATTATCATATGATACTAAAATCCTAAATGTATAAAATAATGGATAATTTTCATAAACGGGTTGCATCATTCTCTCATATGAAGAAAACCCATCCTCGAATTCTAAGGTGATCTGGATTCCCCTTTGTTGGGTAAAAAATAATTAATGTTTAATTTGCATTATAGTTACAAGTATAAGTATCTTCTAATTGTACTTCAAGTTCTAACATCTCGTTGGCAAGCATGCTCACGAAGTGAATACATTTATGATAACAACTATTGTAGCTTACGAGAATACAAAATTCACAAACGAAATTCTAGTTCTTCCATGTTGGTGTGCATAGCAAACGTGGCGATAATTTGAGATCACCTTAGAACAGTCATAGCAACCTGCTTTGTGTTTGATCCCAAGGATGTCATAGCATTAACACTTAGATACAATTTATTCTTTCACACTATTGAAATACTAAACTGCTTATTTTTATTACATATTTTCCTTTTCACGATTTTTAAGGTGGGTCAACGACTATTGTGATGAAATGTCGTACATCTAATATGCTTTTACAACCTGAATTTTATCATAAAACTTCACCCTTATCAACTAGTATGGTTCCAACGTCTAATAACCTTCTCCCATTCTTGTCAACACTCAAGTTCAGCAATAAGTAACCATGTATTTTTATTCTTGTATCTTACAAATGTAAAAGTGCATTTTTTAAGCAAAACAACTGGAAATAAAGTTTCTATAATGTCTAAGAAGGGAATTAGAAAGTGTACAATCAATTACCTAATGGACATTGCTTTAACCTGCCAAATAAGTACAATTAACTAAATAGTTTCTTAAATATAGTTAAAGAATGTGCATGTAAAAGCCCCTATAGCTCAGTGGTAGAGCGTCAGTCTTGTAAACTGAAGGTCCGTAGTTCGATCCTGCGTGGGGGCATTTTTTAATTTTCCGAATTTAATTTTTTAGGGCATTAGCTATTTTCTCTCTAATTTGAGTTTTCTTTTCTTTTCTCCAAAAGAAGCATCTATAAAAAAGAAAAGCATATTTCAAGATTTTCAACTCTTTTTCCAATGTGCTAAACTGTACATTTTGTCTCGTCCGATTTCTTTTTCTTACAGTAAATCTTCGTCTCTTTCTTAAAAAAAACTCAAAACACAATTTTCTAACATGCGATAAAACAAATACATGGATAAAATAGGCGCAAGTTCAACGCTATTGCAAAGATTCTTAGAAAAATGCCCAAAATCAACAATTTCTACTTTTTCGTTGGTCAATCGAGATGTAGATGGCCTTACAAATCTAGCAAGATTTTTTTATCGTAAAAATTTGATCTCTTACTATAATATTTAAATCCTTTTAAGTTTGAGAAAATCATAAACATGTTTCAAAATTTTCATGATCCTAAATTCTATGACATTACTTATATCATATACAAGGTACATTGACAAGAATCCACACATCAACTCACACTTGCACTGATGCACAAACGCATCATTTATATATCTCAATGACTTAGTTTAAGTGTATTGAATTTATCTAACTTAAATATGCATAGAATCTCTCAGTAGGATTTTGTAGCATTTTTCAAGACATGCAACATTATTCCTCCAATATCTTGCAATAATATTTCTTCTCCCCAAATGTTGAAAAATTTTCGATCTTGTGTGAGTGATCTAACTTCCAAAATAGAACATATACCATATAAGTCCTATAAGACAAGAATTAAGATAATTTGCTTGCACAATCCCTAATAACAATACTTTCTATACATTGACCATTTTCCTTAAAACTATATCCACTTTGCATAAAAGCTACGAAACATTTTTCATTATTCAAAAGATTCTTGAGGCCTTGGACTTAATGTCACCAAATGCCTTGATAATATTTATGATTTTAGTCGCACCGATATCCATTTCAATTTTACTTGTAAAAATATTGAAAAATAATGTTTATGATATTTTTAGATGGGGAAATGTTTTGGATTTACGTGTACAATATTTTACTGTGTAAATATGTGGTTGAAAATGAGTATGAAAAATAAATTAAATTAAAGTAAAGTATGTCAAATAGGAGCTAAGATTATTTTTAAAATTATATTTTAATAATTATTCCGGGAATGATAGCAACGAGTTTGAAAATATTAATGATTTTAATAAATTCATCTAAAAAATAAAAATTATAATTTGAAATATTCTCTTATTCAAATGCATGTTTGTTGAGGATCATAATTGTTTATAAGCTTTTGATTCAAAAGAAATTGTATTTAAAAAGTATGTAAAAATATATTCATGGAATTATGGAATATGGGGATAAAATTATCGATTAACCCGTTTATAAGAAATTATAAATAAAAAAATTGGTATTTCCAAATTTTAAAAGTTAATCAATTTTTTAATATAAATAAAATAAAGAAGAGAAAATTCACTTCCAAGACGATTCTGGAGAGAGAGAGAGAGAGAGAGAGAGAGCTCTTTCCCTTGTTCAATTCTAGAAATTATTCAATCCTTTGACCTGATCAGGCGATATCTCTTCTAAATCTGGAAGAATCCTGCAGTGATTTGAACTTCCGTCTTTGATTTTAAATTTCCGTCTTTCAGTAACTCCCACGATTCTCAGCAATCTATGGCTAACTGTTTGATTTCTGAACCAATTTCAAAGTTTAATTATTAAAGAGAACTAGATATATCAGGTTTGAATGCGCTGAATACAGTGAAATCTGAAAGGGGTTTGTGTTAATTTTTTATGTATTTATGATTCACTTGCATTAAATTGAATAGTTAGGGCCTCGACCTCTTTGTTTTGCGCGTATTTATCTGTTTTGTGAAAATTATAGCTTATAATTCAGTTTCCAAGTGTGTGTAGATGGGGAAACCATTATTTTACGAGATATGGGAAAAGCCAGCTACAAGCTGTATAATAGGTTTATGCAGTGTAATTTGGTTCTGTATTCAGAAGAACAACATCGGTTATTCCCATGTCGGCTTGAGTTATGAGACTGCAATTCAAGGTCACTATTGGAGGATAATAACCGCAGCATTTTCGCATATTAGTGTTGTTCATCTTGTTTTCAATATGAGTGCACTTTGGAGCCTTGGGATTATTGAGCAGTTAGAGCATATAGGCCTTGGAGTAGAGTTTTATCTCCAATATACACTAGTGATGGTCGTTTTGTCAGGGATGCTTGTTATTGGTATGTACCATCTTTTGACACAAAGGTTCAAACTAGACTATTTTCGAAGAGTCACTGCTGTGGGCTACTCTTGTGTTGTTTTTGGGTGGATGACGATCTTATCGGTGAAGCAACCCTCGTTCAAGTTGAATCTTTTTGGGTTTCTGTCCCTTCCTATCAGTTTTGCGCCATTTGAGTCCCTTATCTTCACATCGATAATTGTACCTCAAGCAAGTTTTCTTGGTCATTTGTCTGGAATTATTGTTGGCTATGCTATTGCCTGGGGTTTGATTCATGGGATGAGCAATTACTGGGTAATATCTATGTTGGGTTGGATTGTGCTTGTATTTATATTTAGTTTGAAGAAGTCGGGTACATATAATTTCAGCTTTATTGAGATTGAACACGTAAATGATCCTTCTTTGCGTTTTGTGGCTTCAGGAAATGGCAGAACCTTGCAGATGGGTATGCTACCTGGCGTTGGTGCTGACCTTGTGTAGTTTCTGGGGAAGTTTCACTTTATATTGTAATGTTATACTTAAATCTCTTAAATGTTGTCAAGTCAGATGGCTAAATACTGTTCTAAGGCGGGGCTTTTTTGAAGCTGTTTAATCTTCTTCTCGGACTATTTAATGCATGTCAACTCTCGTAAATGCTTCATGGAATGTAAGAGTTGCTGATAACCATCGTTTTTCATGCTTCTTAGAATATGTTGAGAAGCTCTACATTATATTGAATCTTGGTCGTGCTGACCTTGTACCAAATTTATTTTTTGGATGACTACCAAAAGTGGATTTTCAAAGAAATTTGTTGATATAATCTTTGGAAGCATGAATGGTGATAAGTTGAGTAGAGGGTGAGATGTATTGATGATGTTTTTCCTTCTCTTCTACTGGACAGAAAAAGTTTATTGCCTGTGAAATACTTCTCTTGTACGAAAAAACAAATTTTATGGGAATGAAGAAGGATACTAGAACTTGCATTTAGTATTTTCAATTTCTAGCATTTGCCTTGATAAATTGTGGAACAAGACAATGAGTGTCAGTAGTGTCCTTAATAATTGTTCAATTTCAATTTTCACTTCCATTCTTGTTTGAATCCAAGCAAGACGAGACTGTAGAAATGTTAGTAAATGCAGTTCCAAAGCTATTTTTTTATGATTGTTATTGTATAGTGTCATTTTAACTTTGATAGTGAAGTCATATCTTCTATTTCTATTGATAATAATTTTTATTTGGTCCATTATATTCCTATAGTAGCTGGTCCCAACAGCGAATAGAGGAAGAAGGTTATTTTAGGTTGATAGCTAGTGCACTTTAGGTGTAGCAAAAAGTTTGCATGGCTTGGGTAGGGTGTACCCTATAACCGATGCATCGCATCCATGTTTGGATGTGTCAAAACGTAAATGATAGTTCTCAAAAGATAGGAACTTGGAATAAATGAATATTTATAAGAAAATCCTTTAGAACTAGTAGATGTCATCGGTACGTAGAAAGTGAAGGTTTTTTGAAAAGTCAAAAGTTGCTTCTAAGATTAAGAAGTTACTTTTGAACATGTTTGAATAATTTTCTGAAAATGCTTCCTCTGATTAGAAGAGTTTTTAAAGGAAATTGATATAAGATAGCTTTCTTAAGAAGCTCTTCTACAAGAAGTAGAAATTCTGCCAAATGGCCACATAATAAGTTGGAGAGAAGGCAAAATAACTTGGAACTGTGGTATAAACTTTGATTATGAGTAACGAAATAAGTATAAACAAAGTACAAATAGCTATTGAACTACTTTTAAACATGAGATTATAGAAGTTAGTGGTGCGATTATATTCCTTAAGACTATGTTAGCAAAAGAGTCTATTGATAGAACCCCAATTTAATTCACGTATGCAAGACATAATAAAATAACAAGGGCAGAATAGGGAAATGAATGGGGGCAGTTAGCAGCATATGCAAGTAACAGAGGCAGCTGGAGAATTAGTTAGAGAGCCATTACAAATAGACCCGGAAACAGAGAGGAAAGCAGGCAGAATTTTGGTAGTGTCTTGGGAGCGTATTGGACCTCTCGAATGTCCGTTTATCTATAATTCCATTGTTGCTGAACCACAGAGCTATATTATTTTACAATCTGTTGTTGATAGCAGTCTCAATCCAATCTTCTATAAGAATTACATAAATAGAGATTACAATCTCCATCTTGAGCTATCTTGTTCCGTCTTCATCTTCTTTACTGCTTTTAATCTGGTTGGGTGATTTATAATTGCATAGGATTCTATCATTTATCAATGTTATTTAGTATCTCTGTCTCACAAATATGGTTAGACTATGCAATGAAGCAATTGTTTTGAGAAGACATGAATGTGAGTTTCTATTCAAGATACAATCTTCATTGAAAGAAATTTGAATGGTCGCACAGGGAATGGTAACTAAACGTGTAAATTGGGGATCAGAGTGAAGAAAGTAACAAAATTTTGAACTTCCAGATGGCTTATGATTAGGTGTAGTGCTTTGAGAATGGAGATTCCATCTAACTTTAAGAAGTGGGCATAAATTTAATCAGATGAGTTCATCCTTACTCGCAGGTCAATGAGTATTCATGTTGTGGATTTTTAAGTTATTGCTTACTTGGTTTGTATTGCAGTTCATGAAATAGCTTCCAGTGAAGCTTGTAAAACAACTTTTATGCTTAACGCCTCATTTTTTAGCATGAACTTTTGAGTTTCAAGGAAAGAAGCTACATTTTTAGATTAAAATTACAGTTCAAGGATATTGTCGACACATGAAATATTATGAGAAGCAAGGATCCTTGCCTTCCAGCTGACACCCTGGTCTGCAGTGAGCATTTTGAATTTATCTGTCTTGTTTGATTGCTTGACCTTTAAAATTGTCCTGTTGCGGTAATATATTAAGTCATTCTCTTCAATCCTTTGTGCATTTCAGCTTCTTCTCATTTTTCTCTATATTCTGTTGTTGTGCATACAGTACTCTAGTGCATAACTATCTACTTTGTCATTACATTGTCTTGAGACGACTTTCATTTTTGTACATTTATGTCTGTATTGGACTGGAGATGAGTCGACATGATTAAGGATGGGAGATCTTTGTAGTCGTGCTGTCTAGTTGTACATTCATTGTCATGTGTTTGACCATTTTGGGTTGGAAGTTAAGCTAGATTGAGATTGTTGTAGACACAAAGTTTCTATTTTCTGTTGTTGAAATGGACATTTCTAGTAAAAGAAGAGGAAAGAAATCATCCTTTGATCCTGTTTGGATTTTAATATAATAAGCTAAATTTTAGCTATACCAAATAGGGTTGTACACGTTGTTTTTTTTTTCTTTTTTTTGAGAAAAATTCATATTTAAGAGTTTAACTATGACTTATTTAAAAACTAACAAACAAGGTTAAAACTTCGAAAATTAGATATTATTAAATTTTATTTATGAAATTATGAATTAAATAGGTTAAGATCACAAATCTATAAAATTTGATCACAAATTATTGAATTAATTGGTTACGAATTGTTTTTTAATCACAAATAAAAAATTGTATAAGTTACAAATTACTTCTTGATCACAATTTATTTATCGATAGAAAATCAAAACATTTGTAAGTCACAACTCATTTATCGGTCATAAATAAAAAAAATTATATGTCATAACTTATTTAGTGGTTATAAATTATCAAATTAATTTATCATAATTATAAATGGGTATTTTTTCTTGTACATCAAGTAGTGTACATTAAGGGTTTCATCCCCTCACATGGGGATGGAACGCACTGGAATAATATTTTTTTATTCGAGTGGACCCCACCTCTCATGTGAGGGGGGTGTAACCCCTGATGTATCACTAGCATTGTCTATTATAAATATAGTTACAATCACATTTTTTAAGGTCGTATATTATTTACTGATTACAAATTAACAATTTATTGATTACAACACTCAAATAATTGGTCACAAACACCCACCCACCTATCCCACCCCATCCCACTACATCATTGTCGACCACCACTTCACCTCTAACGACAGCTCCACCACCAACAAGAGCAACCCAAATCTCCAACAACACTAAAAACTAAAACTCCCACAACCACCACCATCACCATCACCACTACTCCCACCAGTCCATCCCACCGGCCTTTGCCATATCCACCTACATCCAACAAATTAGAAACTCGCCTCTGCTTTCTCAAATCTCGTTGGACCACTGCCTCATACCTTTAACGCAAATTATCGTCGATCGCCCTATTTTACTGCCAATATTCACCTCACTAGCAGCTACTCCTTCAGAGATCTCCCCACCTTCGTTCTCATCAACAATCCTATAGCCTAAACCAGTCAACATTCTCATAGATCCGTCACACCATTGAAGCGTTATATTTTACTATGATTCAATACCACGACGGCCTGTAAGATACTACACAGATGTCGTTCAGTATCGGGCGACTGCACGTCGCATATGCTTCGCATGGTAGCAATCATCGTCGCGGCATCTGCTTCGTACAACGCTCTTCTTGGTATTTGTTCCTTGCGACTGTTTAGTATCACAGCCGTTCTGTGCAACGCTCTCGCGTGCGCTGCGTGCGATGGTCCAGTGCCGGCATCATCGCTTCTGCGTGCTGCTGTGAACAGTGCTCCCGCACCGGATACTGTTGCCTGTGTAGAGTGGTGGCTGACCTCCTCGACCCTCGCGACCTGACTGGACAGGTCGATCCCCATTTCGAAGCGGCAAATTATTTGCATAACAACAATAAACAAATAAATAAATTATGAAAAAATATATTATCTCCAAACTAATGATTTTCTTCTAAATTTGAAGTTTGCTCAACAATGTGGTATTCCGATGGCCCTGGTAAAACTTTAGCAATAAAATTTGACAAAAATTTATTCCAGAGTTAGTGATTATGCAGGCACTTAAATATTTTCCACTAAACATTCTTCTTTGTTCAGTGGGCACTATAAATATTTTGGTACAGAACACAAATATGAATTGTCAAACGTTAGCAATCTTAGAAAGATTAATATTGTCCCATTAATTTCTTCATTGGAAAATTTTTTGGCTACCAAAAACTTTTCATTTAAATCATACTAGAATATTATCATTATGAAATTTTACTAATTATTATGTTAAATAAAAACTTACTGAACTTTCACAATAATTTAGCTTTTCATTAATATTTGATACACTAACATTACCATACAAATACCAAAGCCCGTACAATACAACTAGTATATTGATAAAATGGAAGTGTAATTTGTAGTTTTGCAAAAACATTGGTGTATTCAAGGCTTTGAATGATCCTTTCTCATCGCACTACTATTAAAACCATCTATGTGATGAACAAAACGCATGGGCCCTTAATTTGTCAATTTACCATTTCCTCTTTTTGACTCAAACATAGAAGGCAAAGTACGTGAGCTATGCTTGATTATATTCGTTGGGCAAGAAAGCTAATACACGTGAGGTGTAATCCTCTTCAATCCTCTCATATTAGAAAAATATCATCTTTATACTTTAACGACATTATCTAGTGATGTTCTGAACTCAAATCATGGATTGCTATGGTCGATGAATTGTTTAAGTCGAGAAGAGCTGACTTTGAGGTACCAAATATTTCGTCGATGTTAACTCTAAAAAAGATTTATTTAAATTTTTATTATATTCATAAAACGTGCAACGCACTAAGAGAAGTAGCACATATAAATTCATGGACATAAACAATGTTTTTAAATTCTTGTAACAATGTTTGAATTTCAATCAAATATATACAATATACATATGTGAAATCAAGAACTTGTTTCATTATGTAGAAACTGGAAAACATCCGACTACCCGCCGAAATCTGAAAGTGACTCTTCAGTTACTTTTTGAAGGAGCCCTTTTAATCCAACAACACATCTTGGTGTTGGCGTCCTCAGTTCAACAATAAAGATTCAACCATACCGATCTTTTCAACAATAAATAGCCAATGACACTTCAGCAACCTTATAATAATGCCAAAATTTTGCTGGCCACTGGTTTGGCAATCTCCCCACTTAGTGCACGGTATAGCCACACAATATCCTGTTTACATTTGCACCACATTTCTTTGCTGTCTCGATCTTGTCCTAGTATTTGATACACGTCAAAATCCCTTATCTATTATAGTTCAATTTTCCTCTAAATTGTCCGCCAATCACTTCGAAAACAAAACCCTTGTTCTTCTTTTATTTATCTTCTGTTTTCATTTGCTATTTTTAACCAATATTCTTAACCATATAATTTTGAGAGTTAGTAGATATTTGTCAAATAAAACCCTAATGGCCAGAGAACTATGAAGGATTATTTGTTGCTTGGAAGTTTTATTTTGTAGTATTCATAGCTTCTTTGACCTTATTCCTCAAATGGGTATTTCTTGAATCTCGAAGAAAATTTATGGGTTTTTCTAACTGAGGGTTTCTCTGTGTGCAGTTTGTCACATGGGCCTGTTCTAAGCACTTAATATTAGCGAAAAGATCATATCAGGAAGATGAAGATTCAGTGTGATGTGTGCGAGAAAGCTCAAGCAACAGTGATTTGCTGTGCTGATGAGGCTGCCTTGTGTGCTGAATGTGACATTGAAGTGCATGCTGCAAACAAGCTTGCAAGCAAACACCAAAGGCTGCTTCTTCAATGCCTCTCCAACAAGCTACCTCCTTGTGACATATGCCGAGTAAACAAAATTAAAACATTTCATTTTCTTTATGCTTTTTATGGAATGTTTGGACTTTGGTGCAGTAGATTGATCATTATATCCAATATTTATGTTTGTGTTGAAACACGATTGGCTCTTGTATATCGGTTAAATCCAGTCTTCAACATGTCCCTCACATGTAGGCGGGGTCATTTTTTTCATCAAACCTTAACACATGCACAATATCATAACATTGGGGGTGGCCGGACTTGGACACTGTAATTTTGCTTGCTTTGATAATATATTGAACTACTTAATCTTAAAGTTTAAGCTTTTAGAAAGAGCTGCACATACCATTAAAAACTCGGCTTCAATAGTTTGGCTGCGAGAATTGGATAGGATTTTGAAAGTATAGAAGAAAAAAATGGATAAAATTTTGTTGATTATGATGTGAAGATGTCCCTTATACTGAGTACCTTACATGCCCACAATATTTTCTCTTGTATACTAAAGAAGCTCCATAGTATTGTTCAGTTGTATATTGAACCTAAGATACCTTAAGAGCACGTTGGATAAGTAGTACTTGATACAACTATTACTAATAAGATTTTAGCTTTGTTTTGTTCATTAATATTGTGTGGTCCGATTCTCCCTACCAAATATGTTAGCAATGTTTTGCATTTAGGGACGATCCACGTGTTGTGTCCATTATTTCGTTACAAACATGTCTTTAATGTTTTGAATCGTTTCTGTTAAACTCCATTGACTTGTTCAATGATCATAAAATTATGAGGAATGAGTATCTTAATGAATGGGCTTGCATTTTTAATATGGAATAGCAATTCTTGTATTAGATCTAAGTTTTTTTCCTTTGATTTGCCTCGTGTTTCTCTTTTGATTGCATTAGAGGGCTTGACAGTTGGATGTGTAGTCATGGTTTTCACAAAGTTAGTAACCTTTTCTTATTCCTCATTATAATTTTCTACACACTTGTCATTTTAGGAAAAGCCGGCTTTCATTTTCTGTGTTGAAGATAGAGCACTCTTCTGCCAAGACTGTGATGAACGTATCCACTCTGCCAATCGCCTTGCTGCAAACCACCAGCGATTTCTTGCTACCGGAATTCGGGTTGCTTTGAACTCCAGTTGTAATAAGGACGATTTAAATCAGACAGAGCCGAGGTCTCCCAAACCAAATATGCAACAGATTACCATGAAAACAGCCATGCAGCAGCCGTCTAGTATCACCTCACCATCCTGGGCTATTGACGATTTGCTTCAATTTTCAGACTCTGAATCATCCAAGAAGGTTAGCAAGCTAGTTGTCACACGTAACTGTTGGGTGAATACATTAGTTTTGAAATTATATCAATGATGAAACATGATCCGGGAACTTCATTTAGCAATATAAATTTCATTTTGTAAATATATGTCCCTGTACTGTCCATGATAACCTGTACAATTGCTGCAAATTAAATCCAGATGACAATCGCCTTATTTTATAGATATTATACTTCATTTGCATGAAAAGATGAGTACGGTTTAGAGTCCAGGTCTACGAGCTTGCATAACTTTGATCTACCAATTTTTTTAGATACAATCGTGTTAAGGTTCATAATATATTATGAAAATATTTATGATTCTCATATATGACAATTTAATAATAAATGGCCTCGTTTTTATCGCCGGTCAATTTTGTCTATGAATTTGATTTAGAAATGGAGGAAAATATATGCCACATATTTAACACACCCCCCTCTCACATGCTCACGTGACTCACACACAGTGAGAGGTAGAAATTACTGGCCTTGAAGCAACATTACACTTTACACTGTTGGATGTGTGAGCTTAATCTATTGTAACCTCTCTCCCTCGACTGTGGGTCGACCTAAGTTATAGGGGTACTTTGGGAAACTCGCACATGTATTAGCTCATCCTAATATCCTCTTTTATAATGGAGAGATATTAGGGCGAGTCTCCTTTCCTTGTCTCAATTGTGTCCAAAAATACATTGTATTCCTCTTTTTTGATATAGTGCAATTCTGCAATGGCATCAGCTGGACGTATCTCTTACATTGAAAGGAACCATCTTAAATAGTGTGTTTTTCTTGCTTTCGTTATCTGTTATGAGTTATTATATATTATTGCTCTCGACAATAACTGATTAACGATTAATCCATCGCATACTCTTTCCTTTGAGTTTGTGTCTGTGATCATTTTTCCTTGTCATTGCATTTCATGATCCATCCACATCTTGTAGACCATCATTTTTAATGCTTATGCTTTGTTAATATCTAATTCCATCCCAATTTCAGCTCCATTAATGTATTGTTCCAATTTGTGCAGAAGGAGCAACTTGAACTCGGGGAGCTTGAGTGGTTGACAGACATGAATCTATTTGGAGAACAAGTAGGCCAGGAGGCATTAGCAGCAGCGGAAGTACCTCAACTACCGGTGTCTCAACCAAGTCATGGTACCTCTTATAAACAAGCCAAATTTTTCATGCCTTACAAGAAGCCCAGACTTGAAATTCCAGAAGAAGACGATGATGAGTTTTTCACGGTTCCTGATCTTGGTTGAACCTTAAATGTAATGAACATCTACAAAGATGCATAATATATCGTGTGCTTGCATTTAACAGCTGAATCATGTATAATGCTTATAGCGGATCACAAATCTCATGTTTGTTTTATCTTCCCTATTTTCATGTGTGCATTAGTCTTTGATTTTTATTACATCTTGTCTTCCATATTTAGTATGCTTCTTTCAGGTTTTTAAATCTCGAAGAACCATGTCCAGCTCGAGTACAAGTCAGCACACTTTGCACTTAGCTACGACCAATTTTTCGCGATGGTAGGGAGCTAACCCATTTAAACACACAACATTTGAGCTGTAACTTGCTTATAGATGTTCTATATTGCGAAAAATGCTAACAAACTTTTAAATCTATTTCTTATATTCTTCTACACGATAACATAATGTCACAACACACTTTCTGTCGTTATCATTAAACAACATTCAATAAAAAAATCCCATCTTCAAAACAACATTATCATTCAATGCATTCCAAACCAACATAAATATCCATTAACAAAGTATTATTGCATTGCATTTAAATACTTAGATACACAAATATCCCCGTTATCTTCGCTTAAACAAGTAGTTAGATATTCATAAATTACCACTATCTTTTCTTGAAAACATTAAGAAGTGATTAAACAATATTAAAGTCATTGCCGTACATTCTTTTCTATAACATTTGTAAATATATTGCAATACCGTCGTATTTTAGCTTGGAGCAGCAAGATTTAAATCAATACTCAATTTTTTTTTCTTTGCAATGTTACGTTTTGCAAGAACTCCACCACTGTTGTACATTAAAAACCCTGCGGGTTTTGCTTGGTGTACAGATGAGGGTTCAACAGAACCCCCACGGACACTCACATGAGAGGGGGGTGGTGTAATTTTTTTATTTTTTTATTGAGGTGGGGTCCTCATGTGAGTGTTTGTGGGAGTTCTATTGAACCCCAATCTATACACCCAAGCAAAACCCAAACCCTAATGTGGTGTGTAATGACAAGTCATGTTCTATTTATTTTTAAATTTTTATGGATTGAATCACTGATTTTTTTTACTCTTGCTTTCTTTATCCGAGAGATGATTGCCTTCATTATATTTGGTTGGTATTAAACAGCGTAAAACATGACGAAGTGTGGAAGTCAAACTTCATCCTAGGCACTAAAAAACATTTTCTTATTTTAAAACTTTAAATCAATTTAAAAATTATGTAATAATTAAAGGAAAAAAATGTTGAAATGCGTAAAAAACGTTTTTTTAAAAAAAAGCACGCGCTACGCGTGCCTAGGTGTGAAAAAAATAAAAAAATGAAGCGCAAAAAAGAGCAAAACGAGGTGTTTTGCTCCCATTTCCCACCTGCACTTAGACGCCTCTTTTTAAAACACTGATATTAAGAGAGTATTTCAAAATTTATGCATTAACTTTTTAGTACCATGTAAGCCGAACCATTCAAATATAAGAAAGTTGGCCTACAAAAAATGGTGATTAAAATTGCCTTACAGACACATTGCTCTCATCATACTACATGCACAATCACGAAGAGATATGGAACAAACCTTTTTCGAGTTTATGAAAGACATCCAAGATACAAGTACAATAGGATTTCTCCTTCTATTTTCCTTCACACACATAAAATTAAAAATATGACCACCAAATTATCGAGTAATTCTTAGTTCAGAAGTTTAAAACGTGTGCTCTAGAAGATAACTAATTTCAAATTTTACACAAAACTGAAAGAAATATCAAATTCCGAAGAACTGCAAACAACCCCCTCATTCTGCAAGCAAATGCTCATTCTGCATCCCCTAGCCCTACAATTAATTGTACAAAGAACTATCAAGGAATCTATGTGAACTGAGTTGAACATTCCAATCTATATACAAAAATGGGGGCCAAATTTTCAACACTCAGCAATTTGTGTACTTTATCTCGCAAAACCTATCTATCATTTGTTTCTCTTTTGACTCCATCTCCCTCACATTATGCATGATGGCTTGAATCTTCTTTGAAAGAGATTGATTGTGTTCTTCGATATGCTCATATATCCTTTCCAATTGCCTTTTATAAGTTGCGACTTTCTTTTTCTCAATGGCCAGCTGCTGTGTAAGCTCCAGGATTTTATCTTGCTCATTCTGCACAAATAGAACGCAAAACTGTATATTGTAAGACAAGATTATGTTTGAGCAAACTCAGTGATTCGAGACAATAGAGAAAAATAATTGTTTGATAGGAAAATTACATCAAAGAGAAGGTGGATGAGCTTGACCTGAAAGGAAAAAGGAAACACAAAACAACTGGCTAATAAGACAACTTAAAATAATGCCTTGGAAGCAAAAACACTGTCTAATTTGCACTAAGTTGTTAGCAACACAAATTATCCCATAACACTCGTGTATACCTTCAAATATCACCAAAAAAGAGGACTTAGAAAAAGATTTGTGTATGCTAACTGCACAATAACCTGCACGTACGAAGTTCTTACAATTTTATTCACCAGTTTGAATACACAAAACACGAGAGCGGTTCAATGAAATGATGCAAGTGTAAACAGGACTCCGAAGAAAGTAAACTAACTAATCAAAGCTCCCACTAAGGCCGCAGTAGGAGATGCACCAAATTCCAGATTCTAGGAGTTAATGATAATGGTAAAATAGCATATGGTACGAGGTGGTGGAGCAAATACTACAATCAAGAAACAACCACCACCAAGCTACCATACACCAATTTTTTGTTATCTATAGACATGTTTTATTCCAGAATTATATACCAAAAAGTTATAAACACAAGGAGGATGAGAAAAACTAACAGTGCATATGTATCCTCATGGAGAGAAGTTAATCGCTCTAATGCAATGAACACTAAAATGTGAAAATCCTTGCATTAAAGCAACGCAACACTGTTGGTTAGAGTACTGGAGTTCAATAGACAACAAGAGGCAAAAACCACTGGACCTAGAATCTATAGTTGACATCGTCTTTAACAAATCTGGTCCAAACAATTCGTAACATACTTTACACAACATAATCCAAAGAATGGATTCAGTTATGAAATTGTAATCCTCATAAGACCAACAAGATGTGTGAACACGATAAATGTGCTACAAACACGGAAAGACATAAATATTTCGAAATTCTAGCCAGCAAATGAATGATTACCCAAAAAATACAGTTTACTAAAATAAATTATCAACAAGAGAACAGGAACCATTCTAAAGATATTCGTAAACTTTTTATGAAGTACTTGATGGAGCAAAGTAGCTTAGAAATGACAATAACATTTTCTATATTTTCCATTACTATACTTAAATGAAAAGTCAATTATTGTTCTAAATTTCACATCTTTTTAGGCAGGTAAAGATTTGGCATTCCCTTAAAAAATTCCAGTTAATGATTTTTTAGGGAACCAAGCATTAGCTATATATTTACTTGAAGATAAGTTTGTTTAGGTTGTACACAATTATAAATAGGTATACCACAACAAATTAAGAGAGTCCTGGATTTTTATTTCTAAACGCTTCACATTCATACAGTGACCTAATTGCCCTAGCAAATCAAGCATTTTTCTTGGAGTCATTGACGTATATCTCCCTATTCAGAGGTGCCGCTTGATTCCTGCCTCCCCCAATTGACTTGTTCTCAGAGTTTAGATACTAATTCACTGCCATGAAAGAGCAGTTCAATGTAGTTTGTCATCCAACACTGCAATAACACTTGCACGACTCTCAAAATTGAAGTTTTAATGAAAACAACATAGCATAATGCATTACTGGCATAATTTTTACCGAGATTATTCCAAAATTGCATTAAGTTACGAGGTCATGATTTTTCATCAATAATACAAGGATGTAGCTAAGTTTAGTAATTAGCCATTGAGTGCCCAGAAAAAAAGAACAAAAGTAAAAAGCACAACGTAGAAAATATTAACGACCATGCACCGTCAGAACTTCTAAGCAAGCAGGTACTTACAGGATATTGATCGTAGATTAGATCCTTATGGCCATTGCCGGGATATAGAGGATGAATATGCTCCTTAAACAAATTTTGTGACAACCTAATTTCCAGAGCTTACTTTTCCAGCTAAAATCATCGCCCTGCAACCAACTCTTGTTTCGGCTATTGCCATACAACCTTCTCATGCTTGTGAGGCATTCTGAAACCCTCTTAATTGCAAACAAGTGCATGACCAATGGCAGATCCATCATGCCTTGATCAAGAAAGCTTGCTCACACGGATGATGAGCCCCACTTGTGTTGCATGCGTAATAAAATGCATGTGCTTCTGCTTCAGATTCAAACTCCTGTCCCACATATGGTTCATCTGCAGGACCCTGATGCGAACCCGGGTACGGGCAACGCACGGAACTCGCTGAATAGATTTGAAACGCCGGGAAAGTCCAAATCCAAGTT